>OMLP01029275.1:0-11623 GCA_900302685.1 Spondyliosoma cantharus | reverse complement strand
ATGTGAAAAGGACCTGCGTCAGAGTGAGTCATCAGCCGGTTTCACAATGTGTTGATGTGACGCTGATGCAAATGGCCTGTGCAGGGATTCATCTCAGTAAAAGAAAAAAGAGAAGAAGAAGAAAAAGAAGAAGAAGAAGAAGAAGAAGAAAGCAAACAGAAGACAGAGAAGCTCCTTTAAAGGAAGCTGCACTGTCCTCTGACGGTCTGAGCGAGTCACCGCCGCCTCCGTCTCCCTGCTTCTTCTTCTTCTTCGTCTTTCTGGGATTAGCGAGCAGTTGTCGGCGTCCCTGCTGCTGCGTGAGTTCAGATCCTGCAGCCAGGACTCAGCTGGTTTTATGAGCACGACACTGAAACTCCCCCAGCTCCTCCCTGCAGCGAGACACTAATATGTAATTTACCAAAACATTATTATCACTGCATTATAGTGTTACACAGACTATAACCTATTATCACTGCGCTACAAAGGCCTTCTCTGCCCCATTAGTCACTGCACCTCTGACTCGAACAATGGCTGCAGAGGAGCCGTCTGGAGCTCTTTAACAAATATTATGTGAATAATTGGAAATTACTGTCACCAGACATCCAAATATAAGCCTTCAAGATAACTTCAGGCCGGTGTTAGCACCAAGAAAACACTTTTCAGCAGCAGTGTTGAGTCAGCTGTGGCTGAATGTCAGAAATATTCTGACACTTGATGACCACATATGAGCTTTGGTCATCAAAAAGCTGCCAGATTTTGGTTGGTTATGTGCTGATGAAAGTCACTTTAAACTTGGAATTGGCTCCAGTTAGCAGCCTTCAGGCGAGCTTTGACCTGGTGTCGGCACCTGGAGCTGGGCCGGAGTACTTGAGGAAAGTCTGGCAGAAGTTTGGATATGTACCGGGCCCATGAACAGCTGTCAGGTTTGGATTTAGCTCCAGTTAGAAGCCTTCAGGCTAGTTTTGGACCGATGTCAGCACCCAGAGTCGAGCCAGAGTACTGAAGTCAAACATGGCAGAAGTCGTCTGGTCATCTACCAGGTCGGCTCGTCCTATTAACGTCTGACTGATTCTGGTAGGTTTTGTCTGTATTTAGGTCCAGTTAGCAGCCTTCACGCTTGTTTTTCGTCAGTTCGGCACCAGGAGTTGGACCAGAGTTCTTACAGCAAATCGGTCCTGCATCTGAGGCGTGCTTTGGATCATGATCGGCTGTCAGATTTGGGAAGGTTATGTGTGGATTTCAGTCTTTTTTTGTTTAAAATGAACTCACGTCAGCAGCTTTCAGGCTAGTTTTGGGTCGGTAGTGGCACCCGGAGTTGAGCCAGAGCGCTTAAAGTCTTTAAATATCTATAAATAAAATGATCTTATCGTTTAGCTTCATCAAGTTCCAACACATTCTCACTCTAAAATGTAAAATAATGTTAAAATGTTAGTATATAATCTTCCACACACACGACAAGTTACCTGATCTGAAGACATTGATCACAGAACGCACCTCACAATAGAGTTCAAAAAAATAAAGTTTAATGTTTATGTGCTGTATAACAAATAAAATATATTAGTGTTTAAAAAACAGGTGCATAACTAGGTGAAGCCTAATCTATCACTTTACAATAAACAGTGAGGAGAACAGTGATCAGTGAGACGGCAGGTCAGACATGCGCTATCCTCTGAAACATCGCACAACAGTCACGCTAAAACTAGGCCAGTGTTGGAGCCCCGACCGCGGCGGCTGCACCTCCCAGACGTCACCGGCTAGTTCAGCTTTAGCAAACTAGATTTTTTTTTCTTTTTTTTTTTTTTACAACAGATCACAAATCCTCGCGAGTTTCCTCTGATGGAAAAATGTCTTTAAATACAAATACAGTGACTAAAAGTGAGACGACACAAACATTTCCCAAGTCTTAGGTGAATTCCCACCCTGAAGTTCATGACAGACGTACAGTTACCGAGCACAGAACAGAACGATGGATCCATACAGAATGCAAATAGACTTATTACTTACATAAATATTGCATTGGTCTGTCATTACGCTGAGTGAGACTAAACTATCTGCAGGGAGTCGGGGGTGAGGACACTGAGACCAAGTTGTCTTATCATCGTGGAGCAAACAGACGTATTTACACATAAAAACACAGTGAACACTAACTCGTTATGTATTTTACCTCTAAACAGCAAAAACTTTGAAATATGTACTGATGGCCATCACAGGTGGATTAAACACTGTTAAGAGCTAAGGCTAATCAACATTATCATCATGTAAAGCATGTTTTTATATACCAGACACTTTCACACTGTTGTATTTTTTCCTCAATGACACTTAAGAAGTTGTCTTTTTTTGTTTTTGCTCTACACATAAACACTGTATTGACACCAAAAAATCTACAGCAAAGTTACACTTGACAAAGGAAAACCCTGGTTGAGAGATTAGGCTAGCACTATTTGTTATCTTGGTACTATTTACAGACCCCAGGCTGCTGCTCCGTGACGAACAGCAATAAACAGGAATTTTGCTTTTTCGCTGCCGCTGTAGAGAAACCACACACCTGCGATCTTTAATATTTGATTCTGTCTTTAGTTGGAAGTTTTCATGCTGTGTGGATTTTACGACCTGTGGGGCCTCGCTGAAAGCTCGTTGGATCACTTCTAAATAAAAAATAAAACACAGGCTTGATTCCTGAAATACTCCCCGCTCGCAGATGCGTGGTTTCACTTCAACAGCAGTGTTTTGCTAAATTACAAAGTGAAATGAACCAATTAGCTCAGCCTCTGGCATGCCAGCCCAGCCATCCTGCCAAGACAAATGACAGAGGTACCCTGCTGTTATTCCACAACAGCTCCTATACATCCTCTGCTTATATTACCTCCCATAAATATACACAAGACAAGAGCGAGGAAGGGAGGATTAATCCCGCCTCTCCTGTTTTCCCATTTGATGTGAACGACAAAAAAACTAACTGCAACAGGGGCTGAATCCTAACTCCTTCTCCCTACAGTACTTTTACACCTTCGGTTTGAGTTACAGTACAAATGCAGACACCTACGTTAGATTTGGGAGAAAGACGGAGGCTCAGAAGACCCACGGTGACAAAAACTGCTAAATCTTTGGCTTTTGCTGCTAAATTTTAAGATCGTCTCACAGTAGCCAGGAGTTTTAGTTGCCTTGTAAAGGTTTGAAAACTGATGGTAACACCCTTATTATACGTTAATGACTTTTTTAAAATACATTTTTATATATTTCTATGTATAGTTTGACATAACTTTCATATATAATGGCAACAAAAGGCATCAGTAAGCACTGCAACTATATTAAAAATCATTATGAATGCGTTAACACGCTTGTGTCTCTTTAAAGGTTCAGTGTGTCAGATTTAGTGGCATCTAGCAGTGTGGTGATGGATTATAACTATGTACATTTACTCAAATACTGTGCTTAAATACAACTTTGAGGTACTTTACTTGACATAACGTTTATAATTTTATATATCGGCATCAGATCTGATATTTGTCAATAACGCCAAATTCAAGTCAAGGCCAAGTATACAGTCAATAAATTTACTTTTACTTGAACTTTAAAACATAAGTACATTTATTACCAGAAAATGATGGCTGACTTTCTCTTTAACCAAAGTAACATTTTGTTACTGGACCTTTTCCTGTTTCGGTCCTTAAATATTTCACTAAATCCAACACACTGGAGCTTTAAGGTTGTACTTGAATGGGTTTCAAGCTAAATGCTAACATTTAGCAAGTAGTTTTTTCTATGGTCACCATCTTAGCTAGCATAGCAGTGTTGTTTTCTGGATATAATGGCTTCACTATTGTACAAGTGGAGAAACTATTCATATTTGTATTCCTAGAGCACCAGCGCTGGTTTGGCTAAATTCCGAAGGAGAAACAGTGGACACTTGAAATGTTTTGAAATTTGAAATTTTAGATTTCATATTGGCAGCATCAGCAGCTTCAGTCTTAGCGTCCAAGTGACTAAAGGAAGTCTTAAAATATTGGCTGTACGGTAGTTATATAAAGTGGTACAACGAGGCTGAACCCACCACAGCCAAAATTTCTGATTTTATCTCGACTCTGAATCTACGCTTGAGTTAAGACTCAGCCCCGGCATATCAGCCTTCAACCTGGCTGTCCAAAGAAAGCAACAAAAAATACCACCCAGGCAGAGGTAAAGAGTATACAAATGTCTGCAACAGATCACTCTTAAATTACATGTACATCTAACGTGCACGATTAATCAACAGACAAAGACCTGTAGAGCACTGAAGGACTTCTCGACATGCTCTCTCGGTGCTTTGGCAAATACCTTTTTAACAAAAACAAAACAAAAAGACAAAATCAAAGAAAAATAAATGCTATTCATGAGGCAACATTGGTTGTTAAGGCTCTACTGTGGCTGTGCTTGCTTAGTATCTATTGACGGGTAGTAACTGCATACTGTCAAGTGTGAGTAGAATGAATTGAGGGTTGGTATGAGGGGGAGAAGGTGTTTCAGGGCGAGGCAGGAGGCACTATGTGGAGTCTTCCGGCTCTGATTTGATGGTTTTCTTCTCTGTGTGGTTTGATGCTCGCTGCGACGTCCCGTTTTCTAAAGACAAAAATAAAAGAGGGTATCATCAGCAAAGAGGTTTATAATGCCGCATAAAACCTTGTAGAAATTTAGAGTAATAACTGTAGAACATGTGAACGCTGTATATGTTTTGATTCTATGTGCAACGTCCTGGTTTCTGAACATGAACACAAGGATAAAGGACGGTATCGTCAGCATAAAGCTTTATAA
The DNA here is from genome assembly GCA_900302685.1 of Spondyliosoma cantharus. Classification (NCBI taxonomy): domain Eukaryota; kingdom Metazoa; phylum Chordata; class Actinopteri; order Spariformes; family Sparidae; genus Spondyliosoma; species Spondyliosoma cantharus. The sequence goes on along the minus strand of OMLP01029275.1, from coordinate 6,853 downwards.
AACTGCAATAAGTTCTCAGATTTTATGTGTAACATCCAGCGTTTTGAAGACGACGTCAAACATAAAGGACGGTATCATCAGCAAAGAGGTTTATAATGTGGTAGAAAGTATTGAAGGAACTCACATACCTGTTGCTGGTGTTTTGGTCTCGTCTGTGTTGTTGCTGTTGTTGTTGTTGTGGTTGTGATGGCGCTTGAGTTCATTGGCTAGCTGCTTGCCCAATGGGAGGTCGCCTTCCTGCATGTTCTGACTAACCACCCGCAAGTTGATTGGCCGTTCATCTGGAGGACAGAAATAGACAGAAATAAACACTCAGAACTTAATCACACGCCTCCGATTCAGCTCTTCCAACGGTACATTATTAATAAATTATACAAAATAATACTAAATTCAACGGTATTATCATCAGTCAGAATTAAAAACAAGTGAATCCAAAGCAGACATCAGCCCAGATGTTGTTCAAACACTGGCTTTGTTTCACATGTTCAGTATTCCCAATGGAAACGAAGGCTGTGTTTGCGCGAGTTAAGCTGTTGATCCCTTGTGTTTGCTTTTTCACTTCCTTTGAGAACAAGAAAGTCAGACGGAAAGAGAGACGGGAGGGAGAATCTACTGTAAATGCACACTAGAATCCCAGACTTAATATTTGAACAGCACAACAGTTAAAAGGTAAGTCTTGCATGCAGCGTTCCACAGATATTTAATGTTATATTTAGTTAACTTCTATGGTTTCCAGTATGCAGGATATTATTCATCAGCCCTGTTCAGTGCTGGGTGGTGAGACCGACTCGTGCACACAGTGATACAGTATGCAGTTTATTTTCAGACGCAGTTGTCCGTTCAGGCAAGTGCAAAAACAACGTGCTGTCTAATGTAATGTTATCCAAAAATAAACTGCATACTGTATCACGGAAGCAGAGTGTTATAGTCTGTCTCCATACCGACCGTATGCCATGAGTCATCTCACCCGCCCGAACACGAAGTATATTTGCAGCTTTAACGTCAAATCCCTGCAGATGTTTACAAGTAGTGTTAATATAGTACACTCACATACTCACATCATTTAATGTAAATCCAACACATAAATAGGCTAATTAAGACATGGGATTAAAAACATGTTCACCCTAAAAATAATCTTTTTGTTGAATAAGAACATTTATGTTTCCTGTGACATGTCTTGATAAACATTACAATAGATAAAAATAATAAATAAGGTTACGGCTGCTTAATCACAAAAGATCTGATCAGTCAGGCATTAATTAAAATTTTACTAGCTTGTTAATTAACACAGTGCGCGAGCTGAAACTTACAAAACGTCTAATTTTCCTTTTATAATAATTCACTAAGTGTTTCCAATCAAGTAGTCAACTAATTAAAATATGCAGTAATTAGAATCGGCAATTTTCTTTTCCATTAATCAACTAATTGTTGCAGCTCTGATCTGTTGCTGTCGACTGGTGGTGGATAAAAAACACAACTCCTGATCTCCAAAAAATACATTTATATTCAGTCTTAAGCAGGTTTTGGAGATTTGTGGTGATACTGAGTCAGTTTTACTTCTTTTGTCGAGCTGTTCTCGTGGCTTCAAGTGTTGAAATAATCAAGAGAGGACAAACAGAAGGAAACAAGAGTTACAGTATATAAAGGACACGGCAGGATAAAGTAGAGGAGATGGTGTTACAGGAGAGAGGTGGAGATAAGAAGGGGAAGAAAAGAAATGACAAGTGACGGGGAGAAGAAGAAAGAAAAGGGACACGAAGAAGAAAACGAGGAAGGAAAGCAGAGAAGAAGAGGGGGAGGAGAGAGAGAGGTAGACAGAGAGAGAGAGAGAGAGACGCCCCCCTCCAGGCAACTGGCTGGAGGTAAACAGGCGTGGGCGTGATAATTACAGGTGCATTGTGGGATTTGTGGGAACAGCGATATAATGAGCTGTCGGGAGTGGGTGAGGGAGGAAAGGGATGAAAATGAGATGAGGCCCTGAGGAGAAGTAAGATCCTGAATAATGATGTTTCTTTTTTTTCTTCTTCTTCCTCGCTCTGTGTTTGAAGAGTCTAAAAAATAAAAAAGTGACAGCTGCCACGACCGGCTGTGGAGAATCAGCACCTTCATCCGTTTGTGACATCAAGTAAATACTCTTCAAATTAACCTCCGACAAACATCAAGTCACATTAGGCTCCGATTCACTTTGTCTCCTGTCGAGCTTAAAAGACGACGACGGGCAGCGATTTGGCTGAAGGCTGAACCGACAGCTGGGTGTTGTTCTTCTGATTGGACTTTAGGGGCAGCAGAGAGTCAGTTACAGCTCCGAACTAGAATTTGGCCAAAAAGTCGACAAGCCAAACCAAGGTGAGATTTATGCTTCAGTGGAAACTTTAAAGACTTATTTAGGCTTCCAGTGTCGCTGAGACACATCGATTATTCTTCCTCAGACGAGAGACGTGAAAATAGATCCACGGACAACAAAGTAGCTCGAGTGACACGTCTTTGTAAATAACTGGTTTCAGTTTGTAAGAACAGAGTCTCTTGGCTAAATATTAAATTGATCACAAAGTGTTTTGATAATCGATAATCAAAGTCTAAATTCTCTGATTCCAGCTTCTTAAATGTGAATATTTGTCTGATTTCTTCCCTCCAACAACTGAATGTCTTTGGGCTAAAGTCATTTATAGATCAAACAACTACTCGATTCATCCAGAAAATAATCGACAGATTGATCGACAATGAAAATATCTGTTAGCTGCAGCCCTCACTACACACCCTGATAACAATATTTAAGTTGTTTTAGAGGATGAACTGGGACAAAAAACTCTATCAACATCTTTTGTAAATGTTCTGAGTATAAAATACAACAAATCTTATTTCCCAACTCTGGAAATGGAAAGCAGAGCAGATTCAAACAGCTCTACATACCTTGGCTGTCTCTGCTGGCGTCGGCGGCCGCTCCGTTGGTGTTCTGGGCGTCGTTGAGGTACTTTAAGGCGGCGGGGGGGATCCTCCAGTCCAGAGCCTGGAGTCGCTCCTGGACTGCGGCGTCCTGCAGGATCTCCATCTGCCGGGCCAGCAGACGCTCCAGCTGCATCTGAGGACGCAATTTTAATATTCAGATTGTTTCAGAAACAAATTTCTTTCCTCACAGATGTAAAAGCAAACTGTCCGAGTGACACCCGTGGACGATCGCTTACATGCTGCCTGGAGAAGAATAATCCCTCTCCAGGCAGTCGGCGAGCGTGAAAACAGAGGAGGACTCAAACCCTCAGACTCTGAGGAACGGCAGGAATAAAAGCAGCAGTGATATCAGCTTATTGTCAGTCTGCACATCACTGTCAGCTCACATTAGAATGGGGCGAGCTGCAGAGGAGCGTCTGGTACGAGCGGCAGCTTCAGACGGCCCGCGGTGTGAATGCAGCCATGAAATCTCTTCTTCTGCTGCTGAATGCGATTTCCGAGAAATCACATCAAACACACGACAAGTGTAACTGCAGCCGCACAAACAGCTGATCAACAAACAGCTCGCACACAGACGCACATGACAGCAGACATGTTCACACATGACGGAGTGAAGCAGCACGCGTCACGTCAACATGTTTCCTGCGTGATTAGTTATCATAAAGCTCTCCTCCTACACTCCGGCTCTAATTAGGAACAAGCCACAGCAGCAGAGAGACACTGGAAACCAATAAAGGACATTACTGGGATCAAACTGGATCCTGCTGCCACAAACATCTGCTGACACGGGAGTCTGTCTCCAGATCTGCTGCTGGTAATCCTTCAATTCATGATTTAGCTTTTGAGGAACACTTATTTTAACATCCCATAATATGTCACCATCGTGTTCATTTACATTAAAACAGAAACAAAGCAGTGAGATTTTGATGATGTCGGGCAAAAGGAGAAGCATTTTTTTGTAGTTAGCAGGATTTCCTAAAATAAGAGGAAATTTGAATGGAGTTTGGTGGAAAGTTCGGCAAAGGCAAAGATGACAGTAGTAGTCGGACACAGAAAACCGAAGCATCTCTATCCACTGATGAGCCACTGGAAAGAGCAAGCAAGTGTCCCTTAAGCTTGCTTCTTTTAATGTGTCAAACAAATTAAGTGTTGTGCAAGAAACCACTCTTATATACACCACTGCCATGTTAGTAGGATTTCTTTAAATCGTAACAAATTTGAATGGAGTTTGGTGAAAAATTAAAATGGACTTTTCTTTCTTTGAAAGCTCTGGAAAAAGCTAGGAAGTGGCCCTTGAGCTTAATTCTACATCTTATTTGTGTGAAGCCACTTTTTTATCTACATGTAAAACCAACAAGAAGGTAAAATCTGCAGTTAGCAGGATTTCTTAAAATCGTAAGAAATTTGAGTGGAGTTTGGTGGAAACACAGGAAACGAGTGATTTGGATGTTTCAGATGAGGCTGACAGTATTCTAAATGTTTTCCTATTGTTGTAAAGACAAAAACAGTGTCTGACTTCCTGCTTGTGGCTGAAGACGTAAACCTTTAAAGGTCTCGTATTGTCAACATTGAGATTTGCTGCCCTTGGATTTGTCTTCCACCAACTTCAACATTTCCAGGAGTTAGAAACACTTCAGCTCCTTCATTCTGTTACTGTTAATGTCCTGAAACAGGCCCGTGGGTTTGGGATTTTGGGGGAACAGCAACAGTTTCTCTCTCGCTCGTCGGCCTACCTGCAGATTGCGTCCGACGGTTTCTTCTCCTTTCGACTTGGCGCAGGCCAGCTGCTCCCTCAGCATCTCCTGCCTCATGTGGATCGCCTGCAGCGCCTCCTGGATGTCGAAGAAGTTCTCCTGAAGGAGCAGAGAGAGAGAAACGTTCAGCCTTCGTCTTGTTTCTGTCTGTTTAGGTATCAAACTTTTCTCCCCTCATGATAGTTGATTAAAGGACAGTTACACACAGATTACAACATGTTTTGTGATAGATTCTGATATTAGTTGGATTAAAAAAATCCTTTAAGACTCGTAAAGACTTAAAGAGACAAATTTAAACATTCATGATGATTAGCTTTATTGTGTTAAACTTAAATATAAAGTGTCTTTATTTTCTTTTTCTACTTTTTTAAATGTTGCCTTATTTTTAATCTACTTTAACTCTGTTCTTGTAGCTTTAATTTATTTATATTTTGGTAACATTTTATAATAAGCATCATTAATAAAAGGTACATTTATAGTTAATTAAACTTTAGTTGATATTTATTTCACTGTTAAATACCATTAAAATGCTTTATAAACCATAAATGAAGCATTTGTAAAGGTTTATAAACATACATTGCAACTTTGCAATAAATAATTGGTTAATTAATGCTTTATAAATCACTATATTGTTTAATTAACGATACATTTACCATTTATTAACAATGCTTCTTATAAAATAGAACCATATTTCTGACATTCTCCACTTGAATTCATTTTAAAAGTTTATATAAAGACTATATTAAAATAGTAAGTTCAACATGATGACATCAGAAGCATATTATTAGTTAAACTGCGATTATATTTTAATATTTATATTTCCTTTGATAAAAAACAACCGACAGAACCAACTGGACTTTTTGTGAGTTTGTTCTGTTTGGGTCTGACGGTGGATTCTGGCAGTAGCTCCGCCCTCCGGGAGCTCGAGCAGTTTCTGTGAGCAGGTGTCGGTTCATCTGCGGCTCCTCGCCTTCGGTTAGAATCCCCGCAGAGTTCGCAGCCACCACATGTTTTCGATCATCGGTTTACAAACTGAGAGGAGCCATTCAAAGACGAAACTCGGAGCCAAGTGTGTCAGCGGAGGAACGCTGAGAGATCGCTTTGTACTCTGTTCAAGCCCGGTGCTGCTGTGTCCGATCTGTTTCTGAGCGCTGCACACTGAGCGGCGCCATCTGCCAAGCAAGTATCCTCTAATCTTAAGTTTTAAATACTGAACCAAAGAGTGAGATTCAGGTCTTTGTTCAACACTATTTATCAGATGCAAACACATTTGAAGCCATGATTGTGGCGAATAAATGTTTTTAAAGGAGACCTCAGAGGAATGTGAAGGGAAGGGAAGACAAAAAGAGATGGAGACCAAAACTGGTTGTTTTTAATGAGACCTCAGGACGATTTCCAGCCGTGTTTGTGGAGACTAAAACCTCCAGCTGTAATCTGACTGCAGCGATGTTTCTCTCACCTCTGTTTTAATCCTTTTGGGGGACGGCTCGTCTCTGTCTCCACAGCGAGACCTGCAGGGAAACATCAGGAAACACACTTTAGGACTTTATACATCAGAAGCATTCAAACCCACTTCCTGTCAGCTGGGGACGTCAACACAGCAGATTCTTTAAGAAAGGAAAGACACTGATGCTCTGAAGTGTTAAAACAAACCGAGCTCTTACTTGCTGGTGCGGTAGGTGTACTTGTAGGTGACTTCTCTGGAAATCTGGCGGGCGAGTCCGAACAGCTCGTCCCGACGTGTCAGCAGAGCCATGTCCCTCATACAGAGCTGAGCCGCCGCCTCGTTCACCGTCAGCTGCACATCGCACACAGTGAGTCAGGTTAGTTTGGGAAAAACACAGAATCAGAAGCTCAAACAGGACAAATTCTCGTATCAAACATGTGAAGTGAACCTCGTGCAGCGTCAGGTGTTTGCCGTCCCTCCTCTTGGAGTCGAAGCGTCCATAGATGGCGCTGTATTTGCGGATCTCCTCTTCCCTCCGCGGGTCGTCGTCGCTCATTTCAAAGATGTGTCCGATCATCTTTGCCATTTTCTTGTTGTTCTTCAGCTGCTCTTTGACCTCAGCGAGGTCGGCCTTAGGAAGTCCCGGTGCCATCCTGTCCACGCACTCCAGGACGGACTGGACGGCGGCGGCGTCCAGAGCCTCTAA
>OMLP01029274.1:0-12483 GCA_900302685.1 Spondyliosoma cantharus | reverse complement strand
GTTTTCAGGGCAATCACCATGGCAACCGAGCTCTCTCTTCACATAGACAGACACACACACACACACACACACACACACATATACATACATTTCCTTGATTCCAAAAAAAAGTTGGGACGTTCATAAATGCAGAATGCCTTTCGAGGATGCCTCGTTCATACCCAGTCATGATACAATCACCTGTCACCATTAACCTTTTTGTTTTTTGTTTATCACATTCTACATATTCAGAAGAAGCATATATGGACAAAAATCAATGAGGTAAACATTAAATATATGTTGTTTGTGTTTCTGTTTTAGATTAGTTATATGTCACGAAGGATTCTTGATTTATTTACTTCTGTTTTACAGTGTTCCAACTTTTTTTTGGAATCGGGGTTGTAGGATACATTTATTGCTGGTTTCAGTTTGAGACTGTAGACGATATAAATCCTCCCATTGGAGAAACTTGAACCTAAATGTTTTACATTCTTATTTGACAAATGACTTCAAACAATGTGGTCCAGTCTTAAAATAGTTATTGATTCATTTTGTGTTTCCCAACTACTACAATTGATTATTCATTGAAGCACTCTATTGCTGAATTAAACTGTTCTAACCATTAATTGTTGATTAGATCATGTATAATGGATCTGAATGTGCAGCCTTAAAGGGACACTACAACAATTTCATCAGGGTTGTCTTGGTGACCACAAACCTTTAACAGAAAGGCTGAAGTCACAAAGTGGGAATGAAATGGGCAGTGACCAGGCAGGAAATTACAGTGGTTGCATTATGGGAAATGTAGGATCCATGACTAAAAGTCAGCATATCTCAGAGCTCTGCTACTTTGATTTTACTCTTTGTGAAAGTGTTTTCCAGAATGGTTTGTTTCTTTATGCAGAGTTCTTGTCGTCAGTTAAGCTGTCGATTATTTACTCAATTAATAGATTCAAAAAAATGGTACTCGGATGTCTTTTCAGTCCAAAATGTTTTTCTTAAAAATCACTCAAGCCAGTTGATCTACTATCAGTATAGTTGCCGATTAATTTAGTAGTCGTTTCATGCTGTGTAAACTCCTGCCACATGAAACTAACCGGTGTTCCTTCCTGTGTTCCAGGGGAGGGCTTGGTTCAGCCAGACGGAGCCTTGGGCGGGACCGGAGAGAAGATCAAGAAGCGCGTCAAAACTCCTTATTCCCTGAAGAAGTGGCGGCCCACCACGTGGGTCATCTCCACAGACACCAGGGGGCCGGAGGTCAACAACAACGGCTCCTCCCGCGGTCAAGGTCACGGTCAGAACCGGCCCAAGTCCAGTTCGGCCATCTACCTGCGGGGGGGGGGCTTGGCCAGCGAGCCCAGCGACACGCACGTGTGAACTCAGACCCTCTCACTAGACTGAAAAAAAAAAAATAATAATATAACCAGAGAGCGTTTGGTTTGTGTCTGTCGAGCTCTCTGCTCTGAATCAGCAAGAGGAAGCTATGGAGTGTCTTGTGAACAAACAGTCGAGTCTGATCATGTACAGTAATTAGGTCTGTCTCGCTCCCGTGTGTCTTTCTGATGATGGCATTGCTTTAAATGGAATCCAGCTATGCAGCATTCTTGTCCGCTTCTGTTTCCGCATTTGATTAATCTCCCCTTTCGTCGGTTTGTTTCATGTTTCATCCTCATGAGCGTAGCAATGTTTTGAATGGACTTTTTTTTTTTTTCTTTTTTTTTTTTCTATGTGCACTTTGAACCGATTAAAATCAGTGTTTAGAAGTCCTGTCTGTTGCGACCACGACAAGAAGTGGTCTCTAAACTTTTTTTAAAAAGGCGACGAAAAACAATCAACACTTTTGAGCGTTCTCTTCCTCGTCCTCTGCTGTATCAAGCGATGTCGGAGAGTCGGCTCTGTAAAAGAATTGAGGGTCTTAAAAGACGGAACAAACTACTTTTTTTCATTTCCTTGATTTGTATGCAATACCAATTTCTTTTTGTCTTTTTTGACTATGTATCCATTTTTTTGTATCATAATTTTTAATTGTGCAATAGGATGTAGCTTTTAGATGCTTTCGATGTTTTTATCGCTTCCATTTCTTCGGTCGTTGTTTTATCCCGTCATTATTTTAATATGTTAATCTCTGTTGCACTTATGAATAGTCACAATCGTTTTTGTAAACAATCCACCGTACACTATCACCCCCCCCGACTCAAGAGGAGAAAATGGATGACAATCCTCCTCGCTTTCCTTCTTCTCTGGACTATTTTTAAAGGGGGAACAAACACTAACAATCAATCCCAGCTGACTGGAAGAGTGTTCGTGGAACTCCTCTGCACAATTACACCAGGACCGGCTCAAACTCTGGGGTCTTTTTAACACTACAATCATGAGAATCAATTCTTCGGAGGGATCTGTTACAGTGCCCGACTCAATCACTGTACCACTATCACACCTGACCTCACTGTGGACTGTGTGTTTAGCTGTCTGTCTGTGACTGAAAGACCAGAAACACTAGAAAGACCAGATTCTGCTCTTTGAACGCTCGTCGGAAAAATCAGAAACTAGTCTAAGAAGAAAAACGACAAAAAAACAAACAAAAACCAAACCCCCTCTGAAGCACGCTGGATATTATTTCTGCTTCTTCTCGTCTCATCCCTCGATGTTCAAACGACTGATCCCCGTGTGCGCGCGTGTATGTGTGTGTGCGAATGAGTGTGCACGTGTTGTGTTTCCTTTACGTCAGCAAGCATTAGAGTGGTTGGGGCCTAGCGCTGTACAGGCGTGCTGAAATGTCATTGTACTCATTCTGTGTTTTCAGCGCTGCTTCAGGGCATATGAAAAAGATCTCATTTATGTTTTTGTAATCTGTAATTTGTATGAAAAAAAAAAACCATATGTATGTGTATTGCATTGATATTTGCATCATTTTTATGGAATTCTGTTTTGCATTCAATGGACATGGCCTTTGATTCCATTGCTATGCGTCTGCTCGGTACAGTTTCTGTAAACATTTTCAAGTCGATATGAAAGAAGAAATTCTCAATAAATGTATGAAATAATTGTTGGTTATGTCTGTTATGGATATCGCTCGTGTTGATTTTAGGCCTTAAAGGTGCAATATGCGAGAATTGATTATGCCGACGAATTTGCACTCCAAACAAACGGGGCTCAGCGTGTCACCAGAGTAGCCGCTAACTGCTGCTAACTATAGCTGCGGTTTTGTTTACTATTAGACTTTCACCTCTGGAAACACAAACTGTATAAGGGCTAGCTGGTTAGCATGCTCTCTGCAACACAGTACACAGATGTCCTTGATGTAGCGTCAAAACAGCTATTTCTTCACATTCTGTTGATAATTGTACATAATTTTTGCAAGTATACGCTAAAATTCGGCCACCTTGAATTGTACTCCCAACAAATAATGGCAACTTATCACCAGACTGACTTATTATGAAGCTACAGCTAGCTGCCTGTTAGCCTAGCTTAGCATAAAGACTGGGAATGGGGGTGGGGACAGCTAGCCTGGCTCTCTCCCGAGGGAATAAAAATCTGTTTACTCGCACTAATTTGGTGCATGTGTATAAAATATGAGTGTGAAAACGATAAAAATTTTAATGTGTGTGGGGACAAAAATGTCAAACTACTCCTTTAAAATATTTCTAATAGTTGTATATTGCATATTTTCTATTTCTGAGGTGCAGATTTTGATAAAACAGATGATGCACTGTGGGCCAGTGGAAGCAGGTAGACTATCTGAAGTGGGAGCTTGAGTTTTATGATCAGGCTACCAGGGAAGGACAAGGCTGAGCCTGTTTTGGGTACCATTTTGGGATGAGACCTGCAGCAGCACCAGCAGCAGCGGACCACGGCTGCATGATGAAACAGCTCCGGTCCTAAAGTCAAAATGTGCTTAAACATGTACGAAAAAGATAAAACTATATATTTTAGGAGCCCTGTCAACTATAACAGGATGTTTTAGATCTCCTCGAAACACCGTAAGTCGCCGGTTTGGACGCAGGAGGGAGACCTTTCCTCTCCTCCGCTTGTTTACCTCCCTTCTCCTCCTCCTCTCCGCGCGCCGTCTGTCTGCTCCACGCGCCCTAGCAACTGCAGCATCAGCACGAGCAGCGCAGCGTTGGTACGCTACGTCACAGCGCTGCTTCGGCTGCGTCAAGGCGGCACGAGGCAACTGGGGCACGGCGGGAAACTGCCTGACTCGCATTCAAAATAAAACGCGTCAATGTTTTTGAGTTTCGGTGCAACTTTATTGTGAATTTTACTGATGTTTGTTCTTGTGTAAGATTTAGATACATTTGACGAGCTCTCATTTAAGCATACAGTGAAAAAATATTTATTTTTTGTTCTTTCAACGGATTCTTTAAACATTTTAGGTGTTTATTTCTTGACAATTTGACGTACAAAAAGTCAAATGTGGACCTTATTGATATTATATACACATGCATTAATATATAGAATGACTAATTTTGTTAGTAATGCACTACTACCTTGGCCAGATGGTACCTTTACTCAAATATTGATCCTCTTTTTACTTTAGAATCAGAATCAGAATGAGATTTGTTGCCAGGTAGGTTTTTACACAGAGGAGGAATTTGTCTTAGTGCAGTGGTGCTTAAAATAAAATATACAACCACACAAAAAATAAAAAGATAAATATATAAATCACACAAAAATATACAAGAATAAAGTACTTTTAAAAAAAATAGAGATAAGAGGATAAGAAAAAATAGGAAAACTGTACAGAAGATGGGAGTGCATTAATGTAATGAATATATACATGGTGGGTATAAGAGTCAGTGTCAGTGGGGGGTCCGGGCTTTGTTAATGAGGCCAGCTGCAGACGGGAAGAAACTGTTTTTGTGACGAGAGGTTTTGGTCCTGATGGACCGGAGCCTCCTGCCAATCTTTATTTTTGCATTTCTATTTCATGCTACTGCATTACACTGAACTGGTAGTACTCCACTACATTTATCTCACAAATATTAGTACACAGTTACATTTCTGATAAAGATTTTACAAATAAAATGTGATCATTTTTATAAAATGTGATACTGTGTTACATTAACTACTGAAAAGTATCTATCGTAGTAGAATTAGTTATCATTAAAAATGACTGTTTGCATGTTATGTAGTATTTTGTATGTTTGCAATACATTGCATTGCATTTATTGCTTGTCTTTGCATGTTAATGCATCAATAATAATCCCCAGCAATATAATAATTTAATTAATTTAATTTAATAATAAACAGATGGCCCATTCTGAAGAATGAATACTTCAACTTCTAATTCTTTGAGTATATTTTGCAGACAGCACTTCTGTGCTGAAATGAAATCTTGGATGTGGGAATTTAACTTGCAATTCAGTCTGTCTACAGTGTGATATCACTACTTTTACCTCAGTAAAATAATGTACACACTTCTTCCACAGCTGCCGGCCCCTTGGTTTGTTGTGAAGTCACTTGATTTAACACATTAATTTAAGATCATGCAAAATATAAGCTCAAACCTGAATGAATGGAGTTCTTACAACTACATATTCATACAGGGTTTCAAGATCAGATAATATAGCTCAGCTTTGGAAAACCCCACTCATCTATTGCCCCAGCCAGGACGCGACACGCTGCACATTTTACTTTGAAAACGCCAGCCGGAAGTCGCATCGTGTATCCGGGCTCGCTTCACACTGGTCCCTCTCCCGTCGTGTCAACCGAGGCTAGCCCAGCATCACCGCCTTCTTCTTTCTATCCCCTCTGTATTTTCTATCCTTCTGTTAATTTTTTCCGTCTTTCCCCCCGACACCTCACTCTCTCGGCCAGGCGCACGACGCGTTTTTCCCTCCTTTTCTACACGTTTTTCCTCGAGCAGAAGGCGCTTTCGGGAGCTGCTTCAGCCGTCGTGCCGCATCAGCCGGGGGAGAAAAACATCCATCCACGACGACGAGGAGGCAGGGTGCGAATACAGCAACGCCCATTTTGACACCTAACTGTATCACTACGGCACCCGCGGAGACGCTTTTTTTAGTGTCTTTTTCTATCTCTGCTTCTTTTAATATCTCACAGGGCTTTTTCCTCACTTGTAGCCTGCACCCTCGTCCCCCTTTTTTTCCCTCCCCCCTGCCTCTTTAGCATCTTCGAGTAGCGACGGGTATCAACAGTGGCCGGGGTGCTGAAGACCTCCATGCCCCGAGACCGCACTTCTGCAGGTGAGTGTGTTTTTTTTTTTCCCCCCCCCTCACGCATACACACATTTAACCTCAACATCACGAGCCTGGATGATGATATTCTGTCGCGTGTGGATGGATTTGAGTCTGCACTAGTAACATGTAGTGTGTTTTGATGGTGGTGATATGTGTGGGGAGGGGTTGCATGCTCCCAGTAAACAAAATTGGCCTACATTACACTGTGCATGCGATCGAATGGAGAGCTGGCATGTGTAGTTACCAGTTATTTGGCTCCAAAATGGTCTATTTTGTGCATTATTTGCTATTTATTATTATTTTTTTTCATATATAACTCTATATAAAAAATTTCGAAAATAAATGCATACATTATAATGCATAATATTACAAATGCACAGACATGGCAGCAGAGGCAAAGGTAGTTGTGTAAACCAGGCCTTAAATGATTAATTGATCAGGCAATCAACAGAAAATTGAAGGAGAACTATTTTGATAACCATCAATTATCAGAAAGGACTGATTCTGACCTTTGAAATGTGAATATTTGCTGGTTTCGTGAGTTCATTATGATATATGTTAGAATATAAGCATAAGTAATTGAGTTTTGGACTAGTGGTTTGGAAAAATTATCCATTTAATGGTCTCACTTTTGCACAAATCGATCCATGGAGAAAGAACTATATTTACATCCCGTCTTCAGTGCTCTCTGTACAAGCTGTCCTTTCCTTTGCTCTTGTCTAATCAATAAATACTGACTTACTTAGCTAGCTTAACCTATTTTAAGTGACCTTAGGTGTTAGCCAGTTTAGCTCCGATAAAAAATGCATACCCCAAACAAGCCTAAAATACGACCAAGCAATGCCTCTGCAAAGATTAAGAAGCTGTGCATCAAATATGACAGCAGACCAGTACGACTGCTGCTACTACTACTACATCAGCTCGGCATCTGCTGTCGGTCTGCAGTACATTGTAGTGGGTTGCAGATTTGAGCCGTCAAAATAAAAAAAGTGTGAGTGTTTGCTGGTAGACTGCTGATGCCCAAACTCCTATTTACTTACACACATCACACACACACACACACACACACACACACACACACACACACACGAGGGCGACTGTGTGAGGATCAGTCGGCCCGGTTCCCTAGCAACAGCGATGTGCACTGGTCAAGGCCCCTGCCAAATTTAGCTCCGGGACCCGCGCACCGCCAGTCGATGCTGTGTGTTTTTGTATGTGTTGAAACATGCTGCATGTACAGTTTGTTGTTAATAGGATTGAGCAGCTTTTCGGTTCCCACTGGGATGCTAAAAAAAAAATAAAAGCACTCTTCATCCTGCAAGGTGTTTCGCATCCGTTAAAATGGATTCTGTTGTTTGTGTGTGCATGCATGGCTTCACGGCTGCAGCGGTGTTGTTCTATTGTTTAAACTGGTGATTACAATGGTTGGAAATGGTTTTGTTTGATAATGCACTTGAAATGTAAGCGCAGTTGAATGCATTGAGCATCACTTGAATACTGCTTGGCCTAACATCCTTTGCTGAAAACCATGACATTGTTGTTCATGTAGAGCTAACAGTACGAGAGTATTTACACTATTCTCCAACATGGAAGCTTTCCCCATTTTGCAAGCAACCCACAAGAAACAGTCTTTCTCCTGCACCCCCTTTAAAATGTCAATGAATGTATTAAATAGATTAAAGTGGCAGTGTGTAACATTTCATAGATGATCCATTTCTCTTTCAACACAAATGAAAAGTTGAATTAATATTCAATAAATTACACACATACTTGATTCAATACACTGAGGAGATTCGCTGCTTCAGCCTTACTTCTTATATGTCTGGTATGATCACTAGCTTATGGTGGCTACATTTCCGCCATTTCTCCTTGGGTTGGGTGATATGGCCTTAAAATAATATTGCAACATTTTCAGACTATATGGGAAACAAGATATGTTTCTCAATATTTTAAAACCTCTTCAATGGCAGTTCATATATGCTCGGACCGGTAGAAATCAAATATCACAATATTATTGACCAAATACCTTGATAAAGATATGGCGTTTGAAATTTTTGATGAATAATCATCAGTGATGAGGTAGGAAAAGACAAAACTTGATGATACAGCTATAGAGTTGCCCAGCCCTAAATCCATCTCCATAGTGAATCCTTATAATACTCTGTTGTGTTTGTTTTCCAATGCAAAACTGTGATCTATAATTAGAAATCAGAATTTGCTGATGCTGTCTGATACCCAGCAGGAGCTCGTTGGTGTCAGTGGACCCATTCAAAACATGCTGCTGCAGCACTGAATCAGGGTCAGTCGGGCAGAAGCCAGCACCTGCCCTCCCTCCACCCCTCTTCTGCTTTAAGCCGTTTTAATGCCATTAACCAGGGGGACTGTGTGAGACTTCGAGGGGGGTATATCCGCTCGGCCCAGCACGGGACGGATTAGCGTCAATCTGGGAACACACACACACACACACACTCAAACCTAGACAGATAGAGCAAGACAGTCATGAGCTTATCCTGCAGGCCAGCTGTGGGTCTGTTGATTTGTTGATGTGTTTACCATGTGTTGACAAATAAGTTGTTTACATCTCCAGGCAGACCTCACTCATCTAGTCGCCCCTCTCTCTCTCCTTCCTCCTCAGACTGCATCCGTGGCCTTAACCTCCCACATCTCTCTGTGGTCCTCCCCCACGTCCTCCAGCGTCCCCCTCCTCTCCCTCTGAGCACTCCGCTCCTTCAGTTCTCCTCTCAGTCTCCCGCTATCGCGTCCAGCTGTGGCCCTCACAGGGCGCGCTCGCTGGCTCTCACCTGACAGGTCCCTGGCCTCAGGACGACAGCCAGTACCAACACGTTCCCTACATGAGGGACAAAGCGACGCAGGTGAGTGCTGTGGGGGGTTTTATGTCTTTGTGCATGGTGCATTAGTTGAAGTTTTGTTTATGTGCACAGGTTAGAATTAAGGAAATGACATACAAATAATGGAAATGTATGTGCAGAGAAAGGAACAAATCCCAGATGTCTTATTGACATTATTATTGACAAAAACAAGTCTAACACATAGATTTAATATGTTTGCATCTATGTTTGCTTTAGGAAAAACTGACATTTTTTATAAATTTAACTGACAGTCAGACATTGCCCTCAATAGAGCTACACTTACAACATGGCTACAGATGATAGTGATTGTTTGCTTCAAATCATTATGCAGACAGACAAAGTAGAGCTTCCATGATGGGAGAAACTAGAAACACTAGAAACATTTGGTTAGATGGTTACTAAAAAAGGAATAAAAATGGCACAAGAATGGAACCCTGGGGCACACCACATCATAATAGTTGTTTGTGAGCATTCCAAGAAATTGTTCTCTATTTTATCCAAAAAGATGCTGTATCTGTTGTATTTCTGACATTTTTCAGAAATTAAATCTCCAGGAATATCCCAAATATGGTACAAAAGAATAATAAATTCTGAGAGTTTGTCAGTCAGGTGAAACAAAGCCATGTCGGTTAAAGTGGTCTTTACGTGCATGTGTCTTCTTGCTTCAGACAAGGCATACTGAATTCCTGCAAGACGTTTGTGTGTTTACAAAGCAGGCAATCAATGCAAAGAGGTTAGGAGAGATTGCTCGCGGTTGCATCATTGTGCTGCGTTGCCTCCGCCTATAACGCACAGACCGACTCTGAAGCAGACTCAGGTCAAACAGTAGCTGTAAGACATTTCTTTAACAGCAGGTCATCTCGGTCTAGCAACAAGAGTGTTCAAACAGATGTTTCAAAATAGCCTCAGGTGTTGTTTTTGTTCTGCTTTTACACACTTCTTAGCACACACACACACACACACACACACACACACACACGTTGTTGAAAAAAAATTGATTCGTCCTTTCTTTTTCCACCAGACTTCATTCATAATTCATGCATTTTTAAAAATATTTTAAACCCAATAACGCCAAATAATGACACACTTGAAAAGAGTTTGAGTTTGCAATATTTATGGGTTATCTCTGCCAGGTCTGGTTTTCATGTGACTTTTATTTCCACCCACGTGTGTCCTAATTTGACCGTGCTTGTTTGTATTTTTGATATCTAGCTCTAACCAGTGTGTGTGTGTGTGTGTGTGTGTGTGTCAGACCCCCAGGGCCTGGGCAGATGAGAGGAGGAGGGGCTCTCACAAACGCTCGGCCTCCTGTGGGAGCACCGACCAGCTTAAGGAGGTCAGTTTCTTGCCTGATTTCTTGAGCCCAAATAAACAACCACATGCAAAGATACATCTGTCATTTGAAAATAAATGCTGTTTCTGGGAATCGTGCATCAGTCTTCAACTACATGTCTGTATCACAGTGTGTGTCTGTGTGCGAAACTCTCCAGATTGCCAAATTGCGCCAGCAGCTTCAACGCAGCAAACGCAGCAGCCGCCATCGGAGGGACAAAGACCGCAAGTCTCCGTTCAATGGCAGCCATACAATCATCCAGTCGCAGGTGACCAATAGAGATAGTGTGTATGTGTGTCTCCTAAGTGTGAGAGGAACTGGGTTGTTGAGAGTTTTGAGGACGTCCCACTTTTCCTCCTGTCCCTGTTTGGCTGTGGCGTGTGAGCGTCTCCTGTTGATTCGAAATGTGACGTGGTGTATTCTAACGACCTCAGCTCTATGTAAAGTCAGTTAAATTGGGTTCCTCTGATACTGCACGCACACACATACATATGCCGTTAGCACTCCTGTCAGTGCTGCACTGTGTTGGAGTCCTGCGCTCCCTGTGGAGTCTGCTGGAGTGCAGCTGTCCTGCTTTCTGGGCCTCCTCATGAGACAAAGAGAAAGGAATGGCTGAGTTGTCGCGCAACTTTTCTCTTCTGACAAGTTCATTCACGGATACAAAGAGCCACCAGCTAGCAGGAACACACTTATGAGCCTCAACGTAGCGTAAAGATGAAGAGCTTCCTCCCTCTATATTCTTCGTTACAGGAGGGCAAAGCAAAAGTACTTTTTATCATCTGTTCAGTATAAAGTATTCTCGTTTAAGTATTTAAGTAATATTTATGACCATGTACAATAATTGTAAATGTCGAAAGAAGCTCCTTTTTGCTCCCTTCAGTCCTTAGATTAACAAAGAGGCTGAGGCAGAGATGTGAGGCAAAGTTAATGAGTGACGTGCGTTGGGAAATGTCTTTGGGAAAAAAATGTCAGAAAATCTGAGTCATAGTTCAGTCATGTCTTAACACACAAACATGATGCACATGTTGTTTTGATTTAGTCCATTAGGAATAAACATCCAAAAATCAGCTTAGAAATCATAGAAAAAAGAACTGCAGAGCTCAGAATCGTCATGTTTTTTAAGGTTCTCTTATAGATTAAAATAATCCAGTGGTGGCGGCGAGTCCATCCATGAGGACACCGCAGCCGGTTAACTCGGCTGTTTGATGGTGCCAGTTTGATCAAGTGTAAACAAATACAAAGCAACAGGGCTCAAGTGGAAATTTTCAACTACATTTGGTGGTTATACAAACCCGTTATTCAAAACGTGAACAGAAGTGCCTTTGAGGTATTTTTTTTATTTTGTGTAGGAGGGAGAAAGAAACACAAAGTCATTGAGTTTTTCGTCCCCTGTACTTATGAATGTTCTCTTGAGTTAATGATTTCAAGTCTCCCGTTTCAATAGTTATGATTTATGGATACTCATGTTGGCAGAACAAATGCAGCTGTATTCTTTCTTGTGTGGGCTGAGAAATAAGCCGAGAAACATGAAGAACACATTTTACTGCTCACTGCAGCTTAATCAGAGCATCTACAGTCCCTTTAGAAGTCCTGAATCGCTTCAAATATAATTGATTATGTATATTAAAAGCCTTCATTTCCACAAATATTTGATTTCAGTGTCAGTGTCGTCCTCCCCCCTGTAAATAAAAGTGAAGATCAGGTGTAGAATCTGTGTTAACTTCATCCGCGTGTGTGTTTGTGTCTTACAGTCGCCCATGCCCAAAACCATCCTGATCCCCATCCCTATATCCAAGTCATCTGCCCCTCGTTTCCGCAACAGCGTGGAGGGCCTCAACCAGGAGATCGAACGCATCACCATCCAGGACACCCCTGAGAAGGAGGAGACCATCGTTGTGAGTTTGACCCGTTAAACGTCCTTCACTGGAGTAATTAACATTCAAGGTTTTTAAGGGTTCAGATGTCACCTCTGGCCGGGGATTAAGCCCTCGGTTCGTCGTTGTTATTGTGACCTCATTTGTGTCTCCACGACAGCCGCAGGATGTCCCAGATGGGCACCGCGCTCCCCCGCCCGTCCCCCCGCAGCGCAGCAGCAGCACCC
>OMLP01029271.1:55117-104936 GCA_900302685.1 Spondyliosoma cantharus | reverse complement strand
CTTCCAATAACAAGACGCTGGCTCTACCCCTGAGCCATAGCCCCAACAATTTTTAGTGATGTTTGTTGTTTTCTACCTACACAACACAGCAACTTCCTCGTATGCATCAACTTTCTTGGCAATGAAAGCAATTCTGATTCTGATTACTGAGGCAATAATGTACAAGCAGCATCTGGTAACACTTAATTTTAAAGGTCTGCACATTTCATGGAAAGTAGGCGGTTATTACCAACTAACAAATTGGAAATTTCTTTGAAGTAACCCAGATGGCAGCTAGAAGTTGGTGGAAATTAAACTGCAAAAACTCACTTGAATTTTGTGTCCCGCTGAGGGGAAGTTGGATGGAAATTAGAAACACCTCTTGGTGTCCCACCACAAACTGCATCTACCCAAATGAAAATACTGTTGAATCAGCACCTTTCTAAAACAGTTTGGACATTATAGCCTTCATGGCAGTCACATTCAGCTTAGGACTGTTCTATTTGACCTAATATACTTGTAAGTGAATGTATGTTTTCATTCTAATCTTCATCTATAAAGAAGCTGGATACAGTCATTCAGAAAAAATGTGATGGAGTGAATCTAGTAGCCAGCCCACAGCCATACTTGACTATTTACTTTCTTTTTATGACTAGTTGAGAATTAGGCAGAAATCCAGGAAGCCATGATACTTTGGGAACCAGTCAACTTTTCCTCCGGTCACTAGATGGGGCTCTAACACAAAAATAACACAGATTTGAAATACAGAACACACTGGTGAAAACCCAAGGAAATCTAATACATGCACTCTTCAGGCTCCCAGTTAGGTCTGTTACTGCATCTCTGATTCTGATACCATATTCATCATAACTACGACATAACTCATGCGGGCATCCTTCTAGTGTCACGTGACAAGTCTGCAACCCAGTATCCACCTTTAAAGGATGAGTTCACCCAAAAAAAGCAAATTCATTATTGAGCCCCATGCCGATGAAAAGTCTGGACATTTCCTGAGTTTGGCAGCAAAACAGTGTTCCTCTGAACAACTGAAGTAAGTCAGGGCTTGTCTTAAAACATCAATCAAATAAAATGTCTCCGTAAAGGCGGTCGAGCTTGTGCACCCACTTCAGACAGGGTGCGACGGCAACTCTTTTAGCTTAACAGCTCCAGTGAAAACGTCTTTTCAAATCAAACTTTGGGATCTTGTGGCCTCCGTAGGTCTGTGGAGCTGCTTTATGTTTTGTCTCTAAAATTTTTTATAACATGTCCCCTCAACGCTGTTTTTGTGTGAAATGTGACGTGGACCACCTAAACTTAAAGCTGACTTTCCGTCAGTCCGAAAGTGAGCAGATAATGACAGAATCTTCATATTTGAGTGAACTTATCCTTTAATGCCAGTTGAAAGTATATTTAAACATCCACTCCCCCCAACATAATAAATGTCTGACTTCAAAGAATACTAAAAAAACAAAAACCTTTACATAACAAATCAGCTTTCACCTGCTCCATTGCACTTCTTTGTAAACGACATTGTGATTAAAGCATTCAATATCTGTAGGTTTCATTAGCTTGTCACTCCGGGATACAATTATGTAGATAAAACTCAAACTTGGACTAAAAAAAAAAAAAAAAAAAAAAAACAACACCGGGGTTTAAATTGTCTATTACTGTCATCTGTGTTCTTTGTTTTATTCTTTGGCAGGCTCATCACTCTTTCTTCTGACCTCTTCTATTTTCTTCTTATTCTTCTCTGCTCTAGTATTTTCCTGCTTTCTATTTTTGAGTCGGTGTATTCTTCTTCTGCTTCATTGAAGTTCTCTTTTTTCTTTTTTTCCTGTCATGCTTCGGCTGCTTTGCCCGGCCTGTTTTGGATTGCGTGCGAGACGAGAGGAAGACTCACTGGCACCTGCAACTGCCAGACAAACAGACAAATGAAATGCAGGAAAGGAATGGACAGCTGAATGGACAGAGAACAAGCCGTCCTAATTGGTCATTATTTCCTTGCTAATCTATATTTTCCTCCCTGCTTAACCCCCAACACAGATGTGAGGAATGAGAGGGGGGACAGGACAGGGAGGGGAGGGGGGTCCTCCAAGGCCTGGTCCAGCTTGAGCGCTGACCGTGAACATTGCTGTGCGCTTTTGTGTCTTGTTTAGAGAGGGGAAGGAGACTCAGTGGAGAGCAGCAGAGGAGGGTGTGGGGGTCAGAGTTGAGACTTGCAGGTGCTGCTGGTGGTTAACAACTGAAGGGCCAGCAGACCATAACGCTGCCACAAACGCACACACGTGATGCACACACACACACTTTGCAGGTAGGAGTATTATACGACTCCTCAAAGCAAAACAGAACACAAAAAACAGTCTCAGCATTCATTCATCTCCTAACACAGTTTACCGCCATTTGGAAACATGCAGCAACACAAATGTTCTGCTCAGTCGGGGTGTATGTGCGTATTTTGCGTGCGTACTGTGAGCTACCCCTGCTTGCAGCGCAGCCAGGTCAAAGCAGCACAGGGGTGTTGGACATTGTGGCGCTGCTGTACAAATGAGCCGTCTGGTAGACACGACGGCGCTGGGAGGGGAAAGACCAGGACAGTTGGCATTAGGGCTGTCGCACTTGAACTGGAAATGCAGAAGTTCAGCCTTTTTAATTTTGTTTGCTTTGCAGTGCAGCTTTACTTTTGATAATTAAAGTTCATATTTTTGGGGAAAAAAGCTAACCTGTTTTAAAATTGTATTTCTGTCGTTTAAGGGTAACTCCACCGTTTTCACATGTGGTCATGTGGTCTGGAGTTAACTCTTGGAGTTAAAAAACAAATGACCAAATTGAATCTTTTTCATTCTACGCATTCTTCTTCCTTTGTCAAAATCTGGTGCCAACGATACGCACAATGCAACTTAGCTATATTGGGTGACATCACTGGAGGCAATCCATCACACATTAAAGTGTGTTTACAAGACCTGCAAACACACTTTTATGTACAAAATTGGTTGAGTTTCTCTTTAAGAGAGGTCCTGGCGGGGCTGATGAAGAAGTTTTGGTTCATTGCTTGTGTCACAAAAAATGTGTCCTACAATAACACGCCTGCTATCACCAATAGTTTCATGTATTTAAAGACAAACTGTCTGAATTAGTTACACACGCATGGTTTATTTATTGAAGATCGGCAGTATTTTAGGGTAGCAGGAAGTCATTTTTTACAAGTTCTCATGCTGGAACAGTACACAATAAGTTTAAGATAATGTAACACAGAACTGAGGTATTAACCTGAAGTGTCCCTGAGGAAATGTTAAGTGCTGCTATTGTATTTTTTGGTGTTTATCTCTGCTGTTCTTGTTCCTACAGAAAGTCCAGCAGAGAACTACAGGTCCAAGAAGCCCCAGGAAGAGAAGGGCCACCAGATCCAACAGGTACCTCTGGTGCCATGGTTGCGTCAGTGAAACCGGCCTTAAATGAGTTCCACCTCCACTGTGCAGGATGTGCTCCACCCACTGGACGAGTCGACGAGCTGGAGGGACAGGATGGGATTTATGGATCTTGCTGAGGGACAGAGCTGAAGACTTGAACCTAAGAAGTTGAAAAAAATGAAGTGAAACAGACACCTCTGTTCTGGCATCACAAATGTTGCCCAGCTACACCATCCACGTACCTGACGTCCTGTATAAGTGTTTGAACAGCAGAGCTTAGTAGTTCCCTGGTGATTTGTGTGGGTTTGATGGTGAGGCCAAGTCCCTTTGTTTCAGCCCTCACCGCATTATCAAACTGGTCTCCAAACAGAGGGATTGCCAGCACAGGAACAGCATGGTACACCGCCTGCAGCAGGCTGTTCTGTCCACCGTGGGTAATGAAGAGACACGCTTTTTCGTGACCTGTGGAAAACAAAAGAATTACAAGAATTCATTACTCAGGCAATAATAGTGTTTGTTCAGTGTTTTTTTTTTTATTCATATGAAACAAAGCACAGATCGATGACCAGATTGTACATCCATGATCAGTCACATTGTATTTGTAGAAATAGTCAATGAACAAGCCTTTTGACAATCCACCATATACTGTAAACTGCCTTTATGTTTGTAACAAATGGTTATGATAAGTGAAGCAGACTCTTCCTACCCAGCAGGTCATTAAGAGGCAGCCAATCCACAAGCCTGAGATTAGGAGGTCTGTCCAGGTGATGTGGCCACCGCTTGAGGTCGTACCTGCAAGCACAACACAGCTGGTTCATGAGTTTCTTGCAGCATCCTGACATCAAGGGCAAACAAAGTTTAAAAATGATATTTAACCTCCAGAGCACGCCGTGAGGGATCCTGGAGAAGCCAGCCACAAGCTCTATCAGCAGATGGTCCACAGAAACTGAAGAGACCATTGATCCCAAAGTCACGACAATGAAACCTGACTCTCCAAAACTGGAGATCCACAACTGAAGATCCTGAGGGATCAAAAGGGTTGGGGTACGGGGGATTGAGAAAATATGTAGAGGGAAATTTGCAGAACTTTGAGTGGGGCATCATATATAATCATTATTTGTTATTTGTTAATTGTCAAAATGCTACATATATCCTACTACTCATAATATGAAACTTAGAGCAGATCATCCACCTCTATGTACCTCTATACAGGTTATTCTTAATCAAAACTGCAGTGTTTAATATACATCCTAGGCATTTCCAGGAATTGATGACTGGCTCCTGGCTTGTAAGAATACAGTAACAATGGTAAATTACAGTACAAGTAAATCTGTGATTAGGGTACAGCAGCATACAGTTATTAAGCAATCATGTAAAATGATTACTGTATACGACTATGAATTTACTGCAATTATCAGCTGAATCAACTGAATAATTACTTTTTACAGTGCAGGATGAGAGAGAGATGGTTGTGCATGGGGAAGAACAATATTCCAGAAGGAAGTGGGATTGGCAAAGGAAGAGAGAGGGGAAGAAGTGAATTTGAAAACAACAAAAAAGTCTCACTAATGTGTTTATCATGTGTGTCAAGAAAAGAGACCTGCTCCAGAGGCGTTGCAGGTTTATTCAGCAGACCTCCCACCAGCACAGTGTAGGGCATAAGAGGCTGCGGGAACTCCAGTGAAAAGTCAGTGTTGAACGCCCAGAGTTCGGCTCCTTGATGTAACTCCTCCAGACCACCAGGGGGTGAACCTGAGTCAAGGTGGCGCACGGCCACTTCCCTAAATGTCGACCATACAAGTTCTTGGCCTTTGAGATATGAGACACATGACAAAATCCAAAGTCACCACTGTATGTCCGATGTTTGTTAAGGCCATTCAGCTTTAATTAAATTAATTTATAACACATTTCCGGGTAACTGGTATTACCTCTTACAGGCTAGTTAGAAAAAACAAAAACAAATGTCCCTTGTTACACCACTCTTACCTACAGGGGCCAGGAGAGAATAGAAGAGGTTTTTTGCACGGCCCCAGAGGTTCATGTGGTCAGACAGCTGGGAACTGAAGACTGGGATGTAAGAGACTGGGCTTGGGAGAACGATGGACAGAGGACCGTTCAGCGTGCCGGGATAGAAAGCTATATAGTCGATACCTGGAGTAAATGAAGAGAAAAGCGCATGGAACTTTTGGGCTGCTGTCAGTTCAACATTTAGAATGAATACATTTAACTACACCTTCAATCTACAAATAAGTAGCAGCGTATTGGTAAGACATTATAACACTGTAGTAATGTAATAAGATTTAAAGGATGATAGTAATTATGACCCAAAAAAAAATCTAAGTAGTAAGAACAGCAGGTGTACCAAGTTTGCGAGCCAAGAGGAAGGAGCAGGGGTTAAAAGCATCTAGGATGGCGATGTCGTAGCGCTCCCTCTGGAGGAAAGTTATTACTTCTTTGTCCCCTAACAGCTTGTCACACTGATAGGACAGATGCCCCATGAATTTTAGAAAGTTATTAAAGTCATCCCTGTGAGAAAGAAAGGGAGGAAGGAAAAGAGAGAGTAAGACAAACGCCTGTAAATCTGATCAAATACAGTGCTGTTATAGACCAATATCTTCAACTATTTACATTAATTTAAGAAAGTTCCGAAGTCTAAAACAGAGTCAAAATGACAGAATAAAAAGACAAAATACAAGAGTATCTGTTTGATACCTTCCCAGTAGAAACTCTGTCTGTTGCTCCAGGAACCAGCTGTTGTATTCTTTGATATATGTCTCTCCTAAGGACCAGCTGCTCGTCTTGTAACTGCCTGCACGACCTGCATAGGAAAAACCTGAAATGTGTGGTTGTTAATAAGTAATTAGAGTGACCAAATCCGAGCAATGATGACAGGTAAGCTGTGCAACATATGTTTCTGTGCTGTTATTGTTATGATTTACCTGTAATAACAGGGTTGCCCAGTTGCAGTAGCATGCGGACCTCGTGGCCATGCTGGTATAAGTTATGGGAAATTTCGTCTAATAACAGGTAGTGGCTTCCTCCTGGAGGAGAGGAAAAATAACTGAGCTATCACTGGCTCAATGTTTTCAACATTTTATTTGCATTTGCTGATAGCACACATACTGTCCTTCACAAACTCTTTCAAAAACCTGTACCTAACTCGCTGTACTTTCTTGACCAAAAAATCTGCCAAGTCTTCTCATATTTCTGAACAAACATTTACAATAAATATCTCCATTACAACTAATAAAAGGCACTTTAACAATCACTGCTCCACTACTCACCAATTAGACAGACAGTCAGGATCTTGGCAGACTGAAGTATTGGAAGAGCCAGAAGAGAAAACATCCAAAATACAATCCCCATGTTGTTATCAGAGTTCAACAAAGTGACCTGCAGCCAAAAGTCCTCCTAAAATAGTCTTCTGATTCAAAAATAAACCGAAATGAAAACCTTCCTGTACGAACAAGCAATATCCGTGTGAGAAAGTTTGCCCTTTTAACTCCGTAAATACAGCTACAGAGTTAGACCCAGTGAGCGACTGGGGCGGACGGGTCCTAAAACAGAGTTGTGATCCAGATAATCAGCAAATATTCCAGGAGAAATCCTCAGGACATAACATGGTAAAATCCCCTTTTGAGTACATCCATTTGAACCAGAAGATATAGATAGTCTGCAGTGTCGAATTCCAAATCCTTAATAAATGGATCTAGATTGTATCCAGTATGCTTTGTCTTGCAAGAAATGGAAAAGGTCCAAGATTAAGGCACTTATTTATCCTGTATCTCTCAGGAGGTTTTGGATGTAAGTCTGCAAGTATGATTCTGTCTATATGACACATGCTTTCTCTAAAAGTCAGACACTGAGAGGTCTATGAGCCCTGGACCTGCAGTGATAATGAAATGGTGGGAAAGAGAGAAAGGGCGGTGGGTCAGGGGGTGGGGGGGCTCCCTAAGCCCACGTATCAAATTAGACAAACGTCAACAGGAGTAACGTTTCTCTCAAAGCTGCTGACAGAATGTAAACCCCCCCCCCCATCAATAAGTACAGGACAGCCTTTATTGATGCTAACAATATTTGTTGTGAGACCTGAACCTAATTAGGACTAATAATGTGTTAATAAATTATTTGTCTTTAGTAACAAGACTGATCGCTTCAGTTATCAGCCCCTATTTTTAAAAGATGCCATTTCTTCCAAACAGCATTCACACTAGCTTGACTGGCTGACGGGCAGAAGTGACCACCAAAGCTACAATAACTCCTGAGTGGACTGTGACAGGGCTGTGAGTACCCTGGCAGGCAGTTGCTGGCAAGTCAGGCTTGACATGTAGGTTATCCTGGACAATGCTTTCATTGTAGCCACAACCAATGCTCTTCTCTATCAAGAAGGTCATTAGAAAAACAAGTCAGTTAGAAAAACTGCTGGTGTGTGTCAGGGAGGAAAAAAACGAGCAAGAAGGGTCAATTTCAGCTACGTTGACATTCAAACCTCATCAGTTACAGAAAAAACTTCACACTGAAACTAATTATGGTAGCAAATCTGTTTATTCAATACTGAAGTAAGCAATACATTTTAGAAAACATTTCAAACGTAAAAGTAATGAGACTACCTCAAAATGAACAAAGCAATATTTCTTGGATCTCTGAAGTGAAAGGTATATTTTAGTTCGATTGGAGGTATTTCAGGTGAAGACAGCAGTGCGTATGTAGTGTATAGGTCTGATCCTTTAGGAAACTGTCAAGCTGTTAGTCTCTCCTTCATCCTGATGGGACAGTAGCACTCTATGGACATTCTGAGAGACAAGGAGACAAAGAGACAAAGAGACAAGAGACAGACACAGAGAGACACGCAGAGGGAGACAAAATTTGGGACATAAATAAAGGTTAAAGACAAGACAGAAAGGAGAGAAGAGACAGAGATGAAAGATGAAGGCGAAGCCCTATGTAGGTTTGTCAGACTCAAAAATGAGCATTGAGAATATTCATGTACACGAAGGTGAACAGCAGAGAATAACTGATGCGAAATCCTGGATTCTAATCTAACAGACACCGTAGAAGGGAAACAAATAACAAGTGAAGAGTTCAAAGAGTGACTTACTACAAGCTGATATTGTGTTGAGGTCTCAATCAGGCGCTGGATCAAAGGATGCTCAGAGAGAACGGAGAAGGGGACACAGTCCTCAGGCTTGTAGCCCAGCTCTCTGAATACATGGACCAAATGCTACAGGGACGGCAGAGATAAACAGTATTACCATGAAGGAAGAGTTTAATTTACATCATTAACTATGCCTTAAAAATGCATTTAGTAGAGCCCATGTAATCTTTAAAATGCAGCCATGTCTTTCCTTAATTAATTCAAGCATTCATCTACGTTTTTCCGTAAAATCCTAGTTTGAACTATATAGTGCAATACCTCAGTGTGTTCCTCCTGACTCAGGCAGCCAGGAGGAAGGATTTTGCAGTCTTTCATCTTAGTGACTTTGTGGCAGATGGTTGTAAGGAGAGCAGGGATAGACACTTCCTGCTCCCCTAACGAACTGCTCGATGCACATAGAGTCTCCTCTTCCTTGTACTCCCCATCGAGTTCTGAGGTACTGAACTCTGAAGCCTCTTCTATACTGGGCATGGACTGTAAACATAACACACAGTACAGTTTGTGTCAAGGAGAAAAATTAACACTTCTATATTTCATTCCAAATAAAATTACTAACGACTAGATACTGTAACTCAAACACATGCTGTTACAAAATCCTAGTGGCCATTATTGACAATGATAATGAATTTTTCTTGTGGACCATCTGAAGTAATTTTTGACAGCAAATAATAATATTCTTGAAAACAGAAAATTATCCTTGTGCATTGATTAACTCACCTTGACAAGGTGGCCCAGTGTGGAGTGCTCGAGATGTTGCCCCAGCACTACACTCAGTGCTCTGATGAAGCCCCGTCTGGGGCTGGGGTCAGCAGCAAAGTACTGCAGCATGGACATGTAGTCCAATCGAGGGGGAGAGAAAGAATGGTCCGCAAACAACTGGAAAAAGAACTAAGGAAGAACGGAGGTAAATGTTACTGTCTATTTTATTTTTTTAATTCAGTTGAGACTTTTTTGAGACTAGGAACCCAATCAATCTTTCAGTCCTCTTTTGGCTGCTGTGTTTTTTGTGTACCCATTTCAAGAATAATTTTACCTTGATTTAGAAGTAAGTTGCCAGGCATTGCCGGTAGTTTACCTTGCGTAGATTTGCCAGACGGTCATAAGGTAGCATCTCAGAGGGATCCTCAGGGACGGGGGGACTCTCGTTGGAAAACCACAACTGTGTCTGGTCATAAAGTAGACAAGAGAAGTATCTTTAACATTTGTTTTACCTGCAGGGAGATACAGTTTTCACTTGATATTAAATCAATTTAAATTTCATGTAAATGAAGTAGAATGTGTGACCAAAGAATTTGCAGTATACATCGAGTTGGTGCGTGTAGACACGAACCTGTAGGTACTGTTCCTCATTTATATACCCTGTATTGCCAATATCTGCTGCCTTGAAGCGTTGTAGCACAACCAGCAGCTGTGTCAAGGAGGGAAATGGCCAAGGGAGGGCAGCACTGAGCAGAAACCGCCGGCAGTCAATCAGCTCAGAGTTCTCCGTCAGCAGAGATTCAATCTCTATCAACTAAGCACAGGAGAGAAAAGGGCTAGCTGTGTTTTATGCAAGTAACTGGACCGTTTGTAGCAGGAATGTTTTATGTCTTTCTTTGCTTTCTCTGCACTGGAGGAGTCAGCAGAGTGCTTATAGTTTATGTAGTTATTCGGTTTTGAAACATTTTGTCAGTTGACTCAAATAATTCATAAACTGTCTACCTCAATGCCTTAATTTATTATTTAGAGCTATGAAGCAAAGCGAAAACTAATTATTATCCTTATTTGAGTTTCTCAAATATTTTAAAGAATACCTGTCTTTCATTCATGTCCATCCAGGGCTCAGACAAGGTGTCTTTGCTCAGGGTAACAGAGGTGATATCCCTGAGCAAGCTGGAGAACTCAAAACAGGACATGAGGCCTGAAAGTCAAAAAAGGAAGGAAAATGATGGATGGATAGATGGATGGATGGATAGCTTAGCTTAACAGCAGGATTAGTAGACCGAATCGCATCACAATTTGTCTCCCCTATGTGCACCTGATGGAGCAAAACTGCATAGCTGTTGACGGAGTGACTGTAGCTGAGTGACGGTCAGGGTAGACCCTGTGGTTCTCTCCAGAGCAGGTGGACGTGGAGGAGAAGGTGGGCTAGCAAACAAGAGACAGTCCCCATTCAGGTAGAAGTCAGTACCTTCCTGGAGAAAAGAATATAAAGAGAATCTTAAAAAATGGGAAGAACGATCAAGATTTCATCCCACAGTTACCGTGTAATTTAAGAAAGAATGAGAGATCTACTCTGTAACTAGTGGGTGCCATACTAGACCTACCTGGGGGAAGAACTTAATCAATATCAATATCAATATCTTAATACAATTATAAAATTATTACATACCAACACCAGCTGATTCTGCAACTTAGCACCAGCCTCTATGTGATGGCGAGCCACTAATCCTAGTTGCTCAATACTATGGAAGGAGACGGAAACAGATTAAACATAAACCATGTCTTCTCTTTTTAACAAAAACTCTCATGAAATGTGTTGATTGAATGTTACAAATGGCTCATTCTCAGTCGAGACCATAACCTACAATTTTTACAGGACTGTCAGGTATTTTCAAATAACAGTTTCTGACTTCATGGGCATTTAGGGGCTTTCGTTATTTTGGATATCTTATATGTTTTCTGAAATAAATAAAAACATAATAAAACAGCAACACACTAGTCAAACAATTCATACCTGGGGATTACATACATTCACACAGATCGAAATCACACTAAAAAAACAACATTAATGAAACATTTACATTTATTTCCCCTATATCCACGCGTGATGCACACCATTTCATACCATACATAAACTTGACTTCTTGAAATCGTTCCCTACCTCTTCATTTCTGCAACATAATGTGCTTCTAAGCACTTCTGCATGCTGCTTAAGGTCTGTTCAGCCCTGCTTTGCAGCGAGTGCACCATGACCAGTCCATGACCTTTCACCAGTGCAATGCGCACCTTTGCTGCATTCTCTGGAAAACACACAAATGCATGTAGTATAACTATATAAGTGTATTGACCATAAACACGCACATGTACACACCGATACAGATACACCGATATTAAGATGACAATTGAAGATAGTGTGAACTAGTGAATATTTAACATTTATATGTGCATACCCTCATGAGCCAGTGCAGCTAGATATTCTTTATGTGTCTTGTTTTTGACTTCTTGATCATGACTCTTTTCAGTTATCACCGTGTTATCATCGGCTGGTGCAGGGCTGGGTGCTGGAGATGGGGATGGTGGGCCTAGAGGAGCAAGATATGGAGAGGGATAACGATGTAGAGGACCCACTGAAAATACATCACACCTCGCCATAGTATTCTTAACGCTCTAATAAAGACATGCCTTTCTTTTTCTTTGATGATTTCTTCGTTTTTCCCTTCTGGTTTGCAATTGCAGAGGCCTTCTCCTGCTCCTCCCCCCGCAGTTTCTCCTGCTCATTTGTCTCCACCTGCTGGGCTTCTGTTGACACCTACATACACGTGTAACCCATACATGTCAGGAGTAAAACATTGCATATGTTGTAAACCTCCATGAGATGCTCATGTAAACTCTCACACACATGGCATTACCGATTTGTTGATGGCTGTGACTGCCTCCTCGTAGTCTGAGATCAGTTTCTCAAGGGTTGGCTAGAGTTAACAAATGAACAGGGTCAACATCTCTTACTATAATAATGTAATTCAGCATATAAACTTTAACTGTAAACTTTATGTGAATGCATTAAGAACCAAAAAGCATCTGACTTATAAAGTAGTACAACCTGAAACAACTTTAATAAACAAAGATAGCAGGACATTTAATATCTCTGGAAGTCTTTGATGAGTAACATATGAGTATATTCTAAATCCTGTCTTGACCTTGACAGGTTCTGTCTGAGAAAGGCCTTCCGTCCCAGAAGAGTCAGGACACCTGGGGAGGAGGGAAATAAATTCAGTAAAAATGGAACAAAATAAATCTTTAACACAAACTATCCATAAATGATTCACAGTATTGTAATCTTATCTTATTATCTATTTAACGTGGTTAAGTTCTTATTAATTGTGTGCTTCTTGCCTCTCGCCTTGGTCCTTAATTTCTGGGGTGTCCAGTAAGTGGATTGGAGCTAAGTTGGAGGGAAGCTCAGGCAGCACCTGACTGTACATGCTCAAATAGTAGACTTTGAGAATACAGAGAGTGGTGTGGAAACGGTCCAACTCCACCTATGCAACACAAAACATTAAAGACACTGAAGAGAGAGAGAGATGAAAAAAAACAAAACACATGTGCCTAAACACAATAAACAAAATGAGGTCCGAAAGACACAGAAAAAAATAAATAGCTTATAAACTTCGGAACTGAAATAGTGTAACTAGCCAAGTCGTTGATTTTTTTTTTTTTTACCTGCATGAGTATAGAGTGGTAGTTAACAAGGACAACAGTGTGGTCCTCCAACCAGCCTTCACCCATGAGAGCATCCTTCTCTTGCTCATCCTCTTCCTTACGCTTGTCACTCAACTCCCACAAACGTTCACACAGTTCCTGTAGACATATTAGAATATCTCAATATATATTCTATGCTTTTATTTCATTATCAGTATGAGAATATTGGCATTGTATTATATTACACGTTCTTCTTACATCCACTCTCAGGTGTAGCTCTGCTTTGGTTTCCTCGTCTTCTCTCATGTCATCAGGTATGCTGTTGAAGTCCTTCTGCCACTGAGTCACTAACTCCTGCTTTAAGTCAGGACGACTCAGGTAATGCTTGTAGTCCTCTCTATAGATACAGGGGAACAAGGAACAATTGTACTATATGATACCTGTAGTAAAAAATCTCTCTTTCATTTGTAAAATAAGAATGACCATGACAACCAGTGAAACACTCAGCTGTTCAATTTCCAAACTGTATCTGCAACAAACTTTCAAAACCTATTGTTTGATTGTTAATTGCGGTTGGTTAGCTAACGGCTTGTGGTGTGTCAAGCTGTATGGCTACCTAGATTGTTGCTATCTTTTCAATCAGATGTACAAATGTAAGAATCCCTTAACAGAATATTAACAAATGCATGGTTATGTGCTTAGTACTAACTGTACTACATTAAAAAAAAACATGTTCACACCACTTCCAGGCCTGGCAGAGTACCTGCTGTTGTATAGGTGACGGGTAATAACAGTTTGTTGTGAGCGCAGCTTCTGCATCACTGCCTTTATGTTATTCACATAAGATTCACACATTGCATCCCAATAGGAGCACAGGTTCTCTGGGATCTCCTAGAGGTAGAGATGGGAAGAGGCAGAGACGAACAAATCAGGGGCATTGGAAGGATAGAGGACAATAAAACGAAACAGGATCATTTCACAAAGATGTCACATGGCATGTATTTTCACAAGACAAAAACAGACTCTGAAAGGCAGGTTGGAAACCACAGGTCCACCGGATAAATTACGTTAGAGGGTCACCTCAGGATAACCCCCAGCATCTGAATTGAATTTTGAATGTCTAGATTTTGCATGGAGGTAAGAGATTAGGATTGCATTTTCAATTCTGACGAGCAAAACAAACATAAACAGAAGTTGTGACCTACAGAGGGAAGTGGTTCATCCACATAGACCCAGCTGGATAAACCTAGGCAGGGAGAGGCAGAGTCAGGAGGGTTCTTGGGGACTCCCTGAGAGTCCTCATTGGTCCCTGAGGAAGCTGACGCTTTCCGAGAGTGCCCTATTGATAAGCCAGAAGAAAATAAATAAATCATCATTGTGACAATTACTGCTAATCACTGATTACTAATAATTAACTGATAATGACTGTAGTTTCTTAATAATTACAGCAGTGAGAAAACAAGTCAGTGCAAAAACGTGCCAAAGTCAACATTTGTCAGTAGAACGCTATTAACCAGCCATAAATGTATGACCCTATTCTTTGGGCTCAACTTTGACAATTCAGACAAACCTGGCGGCCTCACAGGTTATGTTTGTACCCAATAACTTATTATCACTTATATCACTTTGGTACATTTAAAATATAAAATGTTTCTGTTTTCTGTATAAAAAACTAATGTCTACACAGTAATTATTGCTTTGAAAAAAATTAACACAAAAACACATCCATGGTCAAAATCTATTATTTATTCTATTATATCTCCTTTCTCAAGGAGATATTTTGTGTGCAAAAGTGACTTTAAAATAACAATTAAATAGTGTAATCCACTGACTACTGATAAAATCACCTCTGGGGGAGTTTGTGTTGGATTTGGAAAGTGACTTCACGCTTTGGTCTTTTTCCTCATTGAGGCTGGAACGTGAATCTGTGGGGGCAGCGGCTTCATCTGTGAGGTCTGAAGGTTGGTGTACAGGTGGAAAAGTGGCTGAAGAGGAGTCTGGAGCTTTCCCACTCTCCAACACCACATCTTGATGTACATAAATTATTTTAAAAAAAGAAGTTCATCATCAGTGTCTGAATATAAACACCTTATTTTAATCTTATTTGTTAATTAATCTAATCAAAAAATTAAGAAACTGATTCTGAGCTTAACCAATAAAGCACATGACAACCACTTACCCTCCTGTGTTCGCAGTATAACTTGCTGCAAGACAGACTCCACCCTCTTGTAAAGCTCCTCCTCGTCTACATCTGCATCAACACGGACCAAAATGTTTTGCTTTCCAACAAACCATTTCTCTAATTTGGGCCAGGTTTCCTGAAAAGCCGTGATCCTTGACAGGAGGAAAGAATGTAAGTTGTCAGACCCACATTCATTCAGTATCTGTAATGTAATCATTTAAGTTTGGCTACCTATTACATTTTTATTAATTTCTTTACCTGTGTGGAATCTGTGCCAGATACGAGGTCGGATCAGAGGTTCGAGCAGCAGTAGTATCTGTTCCGGCACCAGGTTTGGGAACCACACAAACACACAAATATATAATTTGCATTTCTGCAGTTACTTGTACATTTATACACACACCATTGTGCAAAATGACTGCAAAAAAACAAGCAATTTGGATTCATTTTCGAGCTTTCCTTGTACCAAAGATGAGTTTTCCTGATATTTTGGGGAATTTTTTATACAATTCTTTGTCTTTTCAAATCATTCTTAAAGTCCCTCCCCTTAAAATCAAGGGTAACTTAGTTGGGGGTCAGGAACTCAAGGTTGGGAACCAGTGAACTTCAAGATAATGTTTGGTTGCACACAGATATATAGCAAAAAACTCCCACCAATGTAACATACTCGTCTGACTGAATGCACGTCTGACCACACACTCATCGGGGATATCCAGCAGCACAGCCAGGTCCAGCACCGGGGGTGGTGGAGGTTTGGGGGGATTAGAATCAGCAACAAGGTTCGTCCTGCTGCTTACAACAGCATCCCCTACATCTACAGACCCACCCAGGGCTTTCTCTAGCAGGTATGCCTGGGTGATGTCCACTGGAAAGCCATCCAGGATCCAACCTGACTGAGCTGGGACCTGCCTTGTAAGGACAAAACAAATATTTCTCTGACCAGGGAATGCTTGTGGGATAGTTTTTTTTATTTTGTCCACATTATGTATGAAAGTAAAATTGTATAATTGAGATTTCCCTGAAATGTTTGCTATGTGAAATTAATTCCATATGGTACAATGAGACAATACAATTCTCTAAACATTATATACAGCATTTCACAGCAATACATATCATGTGCTTACTTGATAGCCTCTACTATAATGTCCACGATCAGCTCATAAGGGATGGCGTTGCCTTTCTTCAGCTCTTTTTTTACAGCTGCTCCATGCATGGCCCAGACAGACTGCTAGGTGGGGGGCGCATGCAAGCAGAAAAAAAGTTACGAAGTGTTTCAATCCATAAATCCATGGCATCAGTCAGTCAGTCATTATTTTAATCAACAAGGAAAGCAAATTTTAATCTGGTTAAGAATATGAATTGAATAGAAGCTACATTATGTATACGTAAACACAAAATAGAGTCATGCTTAGAGATGCAACATATAAACAAACAACACTTACTCTTACGTTACTGTCGCTACTTTCCTCTTGAGTGTCAAGTTCTAAAAAGAATTCATTCAAAGTGACATGAATCACATCAAACAAGCAGCTGTGTGAAACACTTAATATGAAGTGCAGTGTTGTTACAGGTAAGTAAACACACTCCAATGTAGAGTCTTTAAAGAGGATAAAAAAGAAGAAGGCTGTGTTCAGTAACTGACCAGGTTTCAGTGCTGTGGAAGATGTGATCAGTTGCTCATTATCTTTATCCCTCTGCTGCTCTGTGGCCTGTAAATGGTGTCCAAAAAGAGTTTTAAATGGAAAAACGTTTACAGGATCATTTTTTTCAGCACCGACAGGAGAGATCACTGAAACTGTATGTGACTAACCTCCTCGCCATTCTCATAAGCATTCAGGGCCTCCTCAATCAGTGTGTCAGCTGATAGCACATAGATGCCACTGGCTAAAGCAGAAAACACACATCATGCAGCAACAAATAAGCCATAAAATATTTAGTCAGACATAATTAAGTGGTGTCACATGGTTTGTGTATATGGTTGTAACGGATTGTGTTTGGACCTTGAGCCATGTACCTTCAGCAATCTTGGCCAGGCAGGAGGTCTTGCCTGAGCAAAACTTGCCCATGACGCAAGCCTTCAGAGTAAAGTGAGGAAATGAAGGTGAGCAGAGCTCTGTGAGGGGTGGATGAACAATGTTCCGCACTCGCTGGACAATATGTCCAAGAATGTTGTTGTTGGTCGGGGGTAATTGTGTCTCCCCTGCTTCCTCTGGCCATGTCCACTCGCCAACCATGTTCTGACAAACATAACAAATGGCTCAGACAAAATCCATCTTCAGCACTTAATTCAGGAACAATTCAAACGTTGCAGTGTCAAAGAATGTAGCTCGGTCATGTTAGAAAAATCTGATTTTGTTAAAGACTGTGGACTCAGCAATGACAGACAAGCTACATGCAAGTAGTCTGTCTGTCACACAAGAACAAAAAACATTTAAAAACACACAGCATTTGTGTCTCAAACTCACAGTGTATTCATCATAGTCCTGGTTATTGAGTATCTCCTGCTTCTCAAGCTCTACAGGGTCAAGTGGTGTAGAACAAAACCCTGGCTGTTGACCCTTTATTGGCTCATAGAGAGGCAGACCCCTGAACAGCAAATCCTTCCACTCCCTCATCAGCTTCTCTGGAATCAAACTGGACATGACAGCAGAAAAAATGAACTACTAACCCTTTTTATCTTGAGCCTGAAAATAATCAAACTTCCTTGCATTTCAACAGATGGTCAATCTAACCACGAGTAGAAGAGCTGGTGAGGTGGATATGAAAAGTCTAGGGTAGCAGAACACACTTAAACAACATGCAGGGTTGTGCAGGTGGTGAATAATGAGGTATTGGTCATGAGAAGCAGAACGAACATTGACATTTGATTTTATTTATACTTGTACAAAAATGTTTCCAAGTTATTTTTTTCACAGGCTTTTGACTCCACCTGAATAAGCACTGAACATTACATGACAGATTTCAGTCCTAATTCAGATGTCAGGTTGTTAATGTCTTTCCTAAAATACATTTTCCTGGAGCAAAAAAGAAAACATTGATAAAGATAGACACAAATCAATACTTATTTT
The DNA here is from genome assembly GCA_900302685.1 of Spondyliosoma cantharus. Lineage (NCBI taxonomy): Eukaryota > Metazoa > Chordata > Actinopteri > Spariformes > Sparidae > Spondyliosoma > Spondyliosoma cantharus. Next base: position 86,744 of record OMLP01029271.1, on the reverse strand, counting down.
TCTATTAAATGTCCCACATTGTGCTCATTTTTACATTCAGACTTTTATTTTGGGTGTGACTTAGGGTTAGGGCCACATGACTTTTTTTATGCTGTCTATTGCTGCGTTACCTATATTCACCCTCTATCTGAACACTGCCTGTCTTAAAAAGGTGCCTACTTTTATTCTGAAAACTAAACAAATTTTATGTCACGTTTTGTGTTTTAATGTGAACAAGCATAGTTTGCAAACATCATTTAGGGCTCACTCTCCCAATCTCATCATTCAGAAGATAAAGTTACCGAAATGTTCACAAATATGATACATTCAACCCTTACAATTACATTTTTTTTTTTTTTTTACAATCATTCTTCATAGTTATACTTGTTAAGTACCAAAAGATGCAATATCCATAACACATTTTGACATTTCAATATATTAATTAATTGACTGACTAAGAGCCGTTAACCCAAATACCATAAACATATTTCTAATGCAACATTGAAAGCAATTGTGCTACGTACTTCTCAAAGAGCAGTCGATATTCTCCAACCTTGGTGGCCAAGTCCACTATCTGCTCCACAATGTCCTTGCAGATTGCAGAGTGCTTCTTGTGTCTGCTCTGAGCTCGCTCAGCAGCCATCTTGTTATAGAATTCAAGCTCCATTCTGATCTCTTCAGCAGCTGCCAACTTAGCCTGCTGAGCCAGAGCCTGTAGCAGGCCCCGGTCAGAAAGATGAGATCAGTGGAGAAGGTATGACATAAATGGTCCTGCTAATCACCACTGTTAGATAAAGTAATAGATGAAGATGAGAGGTGTTACATCTGTCATTTATGGTGCAAAACGCATAACTACTGTAAGGATTTGCTGGAAAATATCCTTACACAAAATGACAGACATCAATTATTGTAACCAGTACTGATATTGAAGGAAAAAGAAAGGAAGATTTTAATCAGCTTCCTAGTTTGCCAGTGGACACACCATAATTAATAATAACTCATTAGATCCCTTATATATATATGTAGATTTACTTGATTGGTGTGATTTTCTACCTAAATCTCCTAATGAAGAACTGAAAATGGAAAATAACTGCAGAATCTGAAACCTGATTGAGCGACAATCTGCTGTAGGATTGCCTGACAATGACGATGAACATACTGTGTATTTAACACTGAAACCATGCTTGACTATGGTCTTCATCCTTTGCAAAGTGTTTATCCAACTATCTGTGCATTCTTAACCAAAATCTGTTATCCATGGTATGACAGATAAATATATAGTTGTTTATGTAATAGTTCACATAGTCTTACTCTGCCTCCTACAACCCTGTCTTTCTTTTCATAATACCTAACACTCAGTTGATGATACTGCACAAACTTACAAAATCAATCTTTTGCTTATTATGACTAATACGAAATGACAATAGAGAGAATTTCTTTTCCTCCTTATTCATCCTATCTCACCGCCTCTCTCTCCAGAGCTTCCTGAAAGTCCTTCTCTCTCCGCTCCTGGTACTGCTGCTCTCTGAACAGGCGGTTCTCCCGGATCACCTCCTTCGTCTTACGTATCTGAAGGAGCTGAGCTGCCAAACGCTGCTCCTGCTTAGTCTGGCGTGTCGCACGCTTCACCAACAGCTCATCTCGCTTTGCCTCCTGCAGGGTGAGGCAGGTGAGTTGATTGATTTTGGTTTAAAATAATTAAAGTCAAATAACACAGACCACTTGAGGTAAAAGTAAAAACGAATTGTCAGATTGAGTTAAAACATGTTTTCTATGTGGTCTATTGAAACAAATGGATAGATGACTAAATATTAATGACTACAGAAAGATTCTTGATATAGAGAAACAGACTGTAGTGAATTAATTCTCAACTCTCCTGAGGAGTTATTTATCTTAGGTACATGAACTTTTCTCAATGAGGGGGGAGGAGAGGTTTCACCTCTTGAGCTTCATGGGCCTTGCACTGCTCCACCAGGAATCTGTCAACTCTTTTCCCTCTCTGCTCACGAGCTACAGCATTCTCCTCCAGCCTATTTCGGATATCCTGTATATATTTGCTATTGGATAGTAAGATCAGCTTACTTCCATTTCTAGGCATGTCACAGCCCTGACTGCTGCCAGAAAGGGGAAAATCTCCAGGGAAGGGCTGACCACTGAAATTCAAAAGATCAGACATAATGACACTGTTCTAATATATGATGGTAAATATCTCAGGTTGCTATAAAACTACATAAATAAATAAAATAATAATACAATTTTTACATTAATAAAATATTAATGTTGAGTGTTTACAGTAAATGTTTTTTCTTTCTCTCACCTTGATGAGGAAGCAAAGCCATAAGTAACTAATTTCTTCCTCTTTGCCTCAAACTGGGCTATTTCATTCTGGACCATCTGCAAGGACAAAGTGGAAAGATATTGTAATAACAACGGCAGGACAAACAAACTCATGTCACTGCTACGTTTTCTTCTTTGTCAGACAGACCTTTGGTAAGAAGAAATGGGAACATCTGATGAAGAAATACAAAGTTCTTTGTAAAACTGTGTTAATGATTGTGTCCAATACAATCTGATGACAGATGTGAGCTATTAAAGGGACTTCTACCTGCATAGATTTTATTTAATTTGTCAGCGAGCATTAGCCTACACAGCACTCTATATCTAACCCTGTGTCGTCAAGCCAAAAATGAAATAAGAATGAGTAAGAATTGGTAAATTATCAAGATTTAATCTGGATCACACCTGAGCTTCTTGTGCTAAGCGTTGCTTCTGACGTTGACTCCTCTCTCGGTTAAGCTGTGAAGGGTATGGAGGTGGCTTGGGAACCTGGAGAAGAGTGGCCTGGTTACGAGTCATGATGTCATTGTGCTTCCAGTGACACAACTGCAGCTGCAACATACACACTTCCCAACTGTTAGTAGCATAAGCTTTACTTTACTCAATCATCAAGCACCTGGGGTTCAAGTGTAGGTTTATCACTCAGTACTGGTATGGTATTAAAGTAATGTCCAGCACCAAAATACAGCAAAAAATGGTAACTGCAACTGAGAGTGACAAAAGAATCTGTAAAAAGTCAAGCTGACACAAATTAAATCTGCATTAAAGTCTGGTCATGAATTTAGATCTTATGTTAGACAAATACAAGGAGAAACCTTTACACTATAACACCATAACTATACATTTTACTATTCATGGTCCCTGGTACCTTCTCAATATTCTTCACACTCTGGACATCCTGGAATTTCAGTTGTCTCTTGTGCTGGATGGGAGGGATTACCTCATACTTGTCATACCATTGCTGGCTTTTCTCCTCATACTGCTGAGGAATTTTCTGCAGCGCCAGATCTGCATCACGTTTCACCTGATGTAGTCGCTATATAAAAAGAGATAGAGTAAGATGCTTGTTTTTGTGGTTATTGATGTTAAATAGACAACAAATGTGAAATTCAAATGTAGAAAAATTGACAAACAGACAGTCAGAGTTGCCACATTTCACCACACAGTATTGGTATAGAGTAAGAAGACTTATTGCAACATGTATCTACGGATCAAAACATGCACAAAGAAACTGCCCTCTTACAACATGCCCATACATACTATACAACCCGCCTTACATCAGAGAAGATCTCACGCTCCTTTTTGTGCAGGCGAGCTTTGGCTGCAGGCTGCATGATTTCCATCACTGCTCCGCTGATTTGCGCCTTCTTCTTACTTTCAAGTGAGACGTAGAGTTGGTAAATGAGGCGTGTGGCAACACCCTGCCTCTCCTCCATCAGTTCCTTGGCTGTGTTTGTGTTAAAGGCGATCCCCAGTAACTGGAGAGTAGGCTCAAGGCGGGTGAAATTATTCAGTTTGGCGACGGAAGTGCTATGAGAAAAGGTGTAATTATGAACACATTAAATGAGCCAGAGAATTAAGCAACAGTCAGATGTTTTACAGACAAAGTGAAAGAACGCGGATAGATAGCTAGAGACAGACCAACTTACTCTCTCTTCATAAACACACTGAAATCCTTCTGCAACTGATATTTATGCAGAACTTCCCCAATTAGGTAACCATTGGAGAAAGTCTTGGCAAAGGCCTGTGGCTCTGTGAAATTGCAACATGCAATTGTTAACACAAATGACCATTTCAACATGTGACAATTTTGTAATGCTGTTAATAACTATGTTGATAAACATTAAAGTTGCTTATAAGTAAGTAAGCAAGTCCGTAAGTATGTATGTAAGTAAGTGGGTTACACTAAACTAGATTATCTGTATCTGCACTTTTGTGCTCAGACATCCTCTAAGCTTTGAGAAGAAGAGTTTGAGAAGCTTTAAATCAGGAGTTGAAAGAACAGATAAAGTAAACACCAAGCTACCTGAATAATAAACTAAATTACACAAAATAATAACTTAATTTTGATTTCAGAGCTCCCGTCTGACACTATTCAACCACTGGACCGACAAAATCCCAGCCATAATAGGGCGAGCAATTGGCTAAAATGTAATAATATCAGTGTGTATTCAATGTCTTGCTTCATTTTAAAATGACAAATGACTTTCTCGTATCAGTATTTTGGATTTTATTTAATATATTTCCTGAACAAGTATATGTCATTTGTAACAAACTACTTTTGGATGTATTTGTGAAAATGTCGGCTAAACATCTTTAATCAATTAAATTCTTCACAACAATTCTATTAGAGATTAATCATTAGCATCCCAATAGCCTACCACTCAATACCACTTTCCTGTGCTGTCAAGGTAATTGTTTGTCTATCAACTTTGACATGTACCTTCTCAAAATAGCTTTTACATTTTACAAAGGAGGAAGTTTTTCCTTAACCGAATCGAGTTTTACTGAAATGTGTCCTATGCTGTCTTGATAGTAAACCCCCTTGAGGGAAATTGTGATTTGTGATACTGAGCTTTATAAATAAAAATTGGCATTAAAAAATTAAAAATAACATAATTAAATAGCTAAACCATCGAGTTACCGTTCGTTGGCATGATTAAGCTAGCAGGCAGGTTGACAGGCTGTAACTTTAGTCTCACTTACCAACAACTTGTGACAGCCGGAGCTCCTCGTTCAGCCACCTGCATAATATATCCGTCATTTTCTTTCTTTTAACTCTCACTTAGATAATATACTATCTAATAATTGACATTATACCAACATGAACTAGACAATTACACGACTCTTTAGCTCGCTAGTAACGCCTGAAAAACGGTCAGAAGAGGATGGAAACCTAGTGGTGCACTGTTGCCATGGTGACAAGTCAACTGTTTTTCCCGGCGTGCTTCAGGAGGAGGCTCATGGGAGGGGCGGGGCCAGCTGACCCTGGCTCAGTTTTTTTATTTTGCACTGGAACTGAAACGCAGGGATGAAATGACGTCACACTGATCCAGGACCTGTACGGTTTCACACTTATCAAGGTCAGCAGGGACGGTCGTATTTTTAGCAACACTTAACTGCAGCCACCCTTCACCAATTATGAAAACTAATGAAAAGAATAACTTATAATTAACTCCTTAGTGATTCTGAACATATTTAATAAGGTGATCGTCAACAGACAGTCATTCACATTTCTGTGGCGATGACACCTGACAAGTGGAAAAAACAACAACACTGACAACTGGACAAGTGGCCCGACAAATAACTTTATTGCCTTTAAACAAGTAGCATTTCAGTTTGTGTTATTAGTGTTAACATTTATTTTCTTCGCTCTGAAGCACTTCACTGTCTCTTTTCATTCAATCAATAGCAAAATATTCTGCAAAAAAACATGAAACGTAAAGCATTTTCAGAAAAGAAAGCCTTTTTCCAGGTGCACAATACATCAGCCCAGTTGCCATGCACAACATTAGTCTGTGTTAGTGTTTTTAAAGCCATAGGGTAACATAAACATGGAGTTTAAGGGATTTACAAGCCACTTTTTCTGTAGTGATAATTTATACAGCATGCAGGGCTAGAGATGACGATGTGTATCTGTATTTTTACATGTGTAGTATTTCTAAAAATACTTTATACAGCAGCATACACTTGCTGTATAAACCACAAAATCTTAGTGCTCTAAAGAGTACATTTAGACTCCACTTAAAAACACTGATGGACAAGGTCAAGGTAAGGCCTTAAATGTAAAATTGCATGTCAGCAGTTGCCATGTATAAGTCCGCATGGTGAGTACTCCGACCCTATGCTTATGATGTCTGGCAAAGTGACAATGCTGTAATAACATAGGACTGCAAAGCAGGCTGAACTATCAAGACAGGATAACAACTCTTATTCAGTTTACAGGATTTTTCATACATATTTTAAAATGATTCCATTGTGTTTAAGCACACAAATATACAGTGTGATGCCTCTACATTTCATAGAACTCTAGATATGGTGCCATCAACACAAACATATGCCTTTATTCTCTCAAGAAAGCTGGTTAGTCAACATCTGCCTTTTGTAGTATAGTTTATATTATTTCCAATGTAAAACAACATGTATTGTAAAGGAAAAAAAATATTAAAATTCTTTTAATTATGTACAGTTGGTTGTAAAAAAAAACAAAGATTTCAAGGAAAAATTAAAAAAGGGTGCCATTTTGTTGATCCAAATCAACATAAAAGCATGTAACACATAGCGTTCATAGGTTAGTCTCCAAAGCCCCGCTTGTTTGAGGAAGCAGGCTTCAAAGGAAAACAATCTGCAGCCATGTTTAAATACTCAAAACTATATCCACACTTAACCACTGCCTTGAAGTTATCACTGATAAAAAAAATGCTATTGCCCGGTTCACCTTACTCTGTTCGACTGGTCCAAACTGCAGCTTTCAATATATTCTTTAAATTCGTTTTTTTTCTCCTGCTAATCAAGTTGAAATTCAGATCAGTGTTACAAGACAAAGAGAAAGAAGGGATACATTTTTCTCAGTAGTCAAAGAGGCCTGCCTGCCTGCCTGTTATCGGTTCATCAGTGAAGCCATCGTTATAAGTTCATCATTCATGTCACAGTAGTTTTACTTAAAGCTTGTTGGCTGGAGGCACTGAGAAACAATAGACCACAAGCTGCCACACTGGCAAGCCAGGGCCTGACTGTATACAATAAAATAAACATCCTGAACAACATTTGCATAATGATGCTTGTGTGAAGCCTAACCAACAATGCGCCCACTCTGTACACAACAGAGAGGAGCAAATGTAGTCTGGCTATTAGTGTCCTGTGTTTGACACCATTATGGGGATGCCAAAGGTCATTTCCTCACATTGTTGTCAACAAAAGCTACAAAATAGCATTTCTGGAAATTCTTTATAATTTCCAAATTCATGCTCTCCCTCAAATCATAACATTTACAGGGAGGCCTCAGGAAACATTTGCAATTAAATGATAAGTAGTCACATTTAAAAAAAACAAAACTTTACTTTAGATCTCCCTAAAAATAAACAAGCTTCCAAGCACAGCAAGTCAACATCAAATGCATTATCGGCAATCTCTCTTGGCTTCAAGATAAAGCGACAAAAGAAAAATAATTCTTCACAACCACACAAATGTACTGAGGGCTGGCGGCGATACTGCCTCAATTATGTCACGGAAATGTAAAAATATCTGCATATACTAAAACTGATTAAAATGGACATGTGTGGGACATTATACTCAGTGTTAGTGAAATCCGTGTGTCCAATGCATTTCTGGTCAGTTCAACTGAATTACTGCAAGATATTCTTTTTTTGTTATACATTTAAGAACAAAGCAGTATGCAAAATGTTATATCACTGAAAGCAGGCAATTGACTGTGTAATTACCCATCCAAGTTAATTCTCATAATTTGCTCAATACCAATCATCCAGTTGAGCATGAGGCTCAACACATTACTTTCACATTACACTGGCCTAACTGTGAAATGTGTTTCATAACAAGAAAAAAATGCAGACAAAACAACAATAAAAACACTCAAAAGTAACACAATAGTGTGTCCGTTAATCAATTACATCAGTTTGTGTTTATATTCTAGCTTATATCAGTGTAAATCAATTGGGCTCATCACCCACACAATTCCAATAGAAAGCACCACTCCTGTAACTGAAAAAAATTACGACCGTGCATCTGCAACATCTCGCTGTTCAGGCAGTAACATCTGAAAAGAAGATGACGTCTGCAAGGATGGGAGCTACCTTGATATTGATTTACAGCCATTCTTCCATTCCCATTCAGTAGCTCATCAGCAGAAGACATGGATACTAATGACAGGGAGGTTTTCTCTCTATGTAGCTTTCTTCTATTGAAACTGTTCATTTGTAGTGGTCTTCTAAAAATGTCCATTATTTTTAATGTGCAGTCATTTGGAACGAAACCTTCTTGGTTTCTGCTTTCTTCTGTAGTGTAGTAAAGTTCACACATCACAAAAAAATAAAGATATTTGAAATGCAAGCTAAAAACTCGATACACTCAGTTGAAACACAGGATATGCCATTGCTAAATGCCCACAGAAAAGGCAGTGAGGGAATGCAACAGCCACCAGGTTGCCAGGGGGGGCGCAGTTAAGGTGGCGGATATCAAGAAATGAAGAAATCTTGTCAGAATAGAAATGTTTTGACATATAAATATACAGATTTTGATATTTTTTATATTTGCATGAAAGTGTAAATCAACTTTGACACGAAATAGCATAATTACCCTGCTGTCAAAGTGCAACTGTCAGGATGTAGTGCTACATCAGAAGGGATATTTACCTAAACCGTACGGGCAAGACTTGTTTGACGCATGACACTGGTAACAGTAATGAATCTCAAAGCTTTAGTTTAGCCCCCCCTGGCCTGGCTGCTAGTAGTGTGAGAGAGATGATATCACGGTTTGGTAGACGACAGCAGGTTGGTGAACCAGGTTGCTGCCGATGAGGACAGCTGTCGTTTCTCCTCCGCATCTTCCTCTCCATCAGGGAGGAGGAACTGAGTGGAAGCAATAGAGGTGGGGGATCCAAGGGAGGGTGCCAAGCCGCTGTTTTCCTCGGCCTCCACGGGAGAGTCAAATTGCCAGGAGCTCTGGGGTTTATAGCCCCCAGCACTGGCAGCCTGGGGCTCTTGAGAAGGCTCGGGTGAAGCCAGGCCCACGTCTAAACTTTGGGCTCGAGGTTGCATCTGGGGCCTGTAACCTCCACCTCCATTTCCGTAGCCGAAGGACAGATCAGCCTGGGCTCGGAGGCCCTCAGAGGAGCCCTGTGGATCCATCGGCCAGACCAAAGAAGACTCCGAGGTCTGAATCCCTGTGTATGTCACATCGGTGCGTGCTGAATCCAAAGAAGATGCGGAAGAAGCAGAGGAGTCTGGGAAACGCGGTCTAATGGGCCGCTCATCTACCACCTGGTTGTAGTAGCGTAACGACGTTGGCTCATCTGTGTCAACCGGCTCGTCTCCTATCCTCTGTTCCTCATCATCCTCGTCTTCTTCAGGAATGACAACGAGCATTTCTTTACTAGAATCCCACTCAGGCTTATCTACGATATGGACCATACTGTGGGGAGACGGCTTCACATCCATCGGCCCCTACAAGACAAACAGGGTGATTCAATACCTTATTGAGTCGGTTTAAACATCTCATAAGGGATGATCAAAATATACAATTCATATATAGAATTAGCACACAAGGAATTTTAGTTGTAAGGTTGTATTAGGATGATACTGTACCTGTGACCTGGACCAATTACCAGCCAGCTTGGGCTCAGGTATGTCTGGATAGAATGCCTTTTTCACCCTGGTGACAAAGAAAAATGTCACTTATAACATAAATTATCATAAAGGCCTAACAAATTCAAATAAAGGAGCACACAAACAGGAGAGAGGCACACGGTGGCAGTAGCATAAAAGACCCACCATTTTCTTTTCTTGTAGCAAATGAAGGTGACAATGACCAGGAATAAGGCTGTGATTCCCAGGGAAGCCAAGATTTCCAGTATCAGCCAGTCAGCTGTCAGGTTACAACAGTAGAAACATTAGAAACATAACACTAAAGAGGAAGATGATTAAAATTCCTGATTGAGTACTGTTATTTCTAACAACTAATGTCTCTGAAATTTGAGGTTTAAACTAAGACTAACCAATTAGACTAAAAGTGAACTTTCAGCAATTATTTATACAAGAGCATCTTCAGCTTTAAATAGTATTATATAATATGTTCACGTACCATATGGCTCCAGGCTCAGGGAGGCAGGGGCGCCTGTGCCCTCGCCTGCTGCTGTGTAGGCCTTGACAGTGAATTTATACGAGCCCTCTGAGAAACCCTTTACTGTGTAGCTCCTGGTTCCTACGCCTGACAGATTGGCTGTTCAGAGGACAGGGCAAAAAACAAAAAGGGTGTGAGGCCCGGAAAAAGAAAAAAGACAGAGAAAGAAAGAGAAGCAAAGGGGAGAGCGAAGAGAAGAAAAGTCAGTTAGTTTAACATTCTGCAAAAGGACAAATGTTCTAATAGCACTGATTGTGTTGTTTTGTATTGGGTTCACTTTTCAAGCTTTCTACTGTAACAGCTGTTCTGTCTGCAGAGGTGGCATTATACATGACGACATTTACCTAGAAGTTTGAGCTCGGGGCCGTTACTGACATAAATGTTGTAGCCCAAGATGAAGCCTCTTCTGTTGACCAGCGGGATCTCTCCCCAGGTGAGCAGAATATTAGAGTCCTGCTGATGAGCTGACAGAGAGACAGGACTGGAGGGGACTGTAGAAGCAAGAGAGAGAGAAAATGAGAAGACAGAGTCAGCAATTCTAATTCAGAGTGTGATTTTTTGTTTTAGGCCATTGGCTTCTTCTGAAAGGATAAGCTTTTCACATGCAGCAGTGCTATCCTTACCCAACTCCTGCATGTATCCTTGCCAGCGCTGCAGCAACTCTGGGGACTCTGAGGAGCAGCTGTACAGGGAAAAGTTGTACATCACACCCGGCTGGAAGTTGGCTGATGGCAAAGAGAGATTATTATATATCATACAGAATAACTTCAAATTTGACTTCTATTGGTGGATACTAGTGATTAATAATACGTTTGACAATGTGGAAAGCTGAAAATTCCTTTTAATTCACTAAACACGTTCCTTTGCCAAGCTTTTAATGATGGCAGTAAGGCTGTCGTACCTGACTCCAGGGAGACGTTAGTGTTTCCAGCGGCCACCTTGATCCACTCCACAGGACAGTCCCGCTTGCAGGATGCTTCATACCATTCAACCATATACCCACAGGTGGCGTTGGCAACGCTCGTCCAGTACAAAGGGAAACCTTTGTCTGAATAAACCACTCTGGACACAGCAAGGGACTCCTCATCTGGAATGGTGAAAAAAAACATGTGCAGCCATCTAGAAACCATATCTTTTTATTCTCCTTTTATAACTAACTGATTGCTGCTTTAATCGTTTAACTAGTGTTCTGTGACTTTGGAAACAAGCAGGAAATGAAAAAGAGACTCACACATACCTGTCAAATGCAGGGGTATAAGCACACCCACAGGTTGAGACACACCGTCATTGTTCTTTGCAATGACAGTTGCTGTAACCTTGTTACCGCTGAAGGCAGTGATCTGTGTGACGTTGAACGGAGCGGCAGAAGTATCTGGTGAAAAGATTTCTGTGTGATTTTCTTCAGGGCTCCAGAAAGTAACTTCATAACTCGTGAGCTGTCCGTGGCTCTGACGTCGAGTCAGTGGCTAGACAAACAAGGGTAAAGGAAGATATTCACAACATGTCAAAATGGAGAAAAATAGTAAAATGAAGAAAGCAAGAGAGACAGGATAAGGCGTAAAACAGAAGAATCCTGGCAGACAATGCACTTAAGTGAACATGCTGTAAATCTACAATCTAAAAACAATTAAATTCCAAAGAAAAAAAAATTACCTTCCAAATGACCTGCCCCGTGTTGTCTCTGTTCATCCAAACCCAGACATCAGGAGCGTCCGGAACTGAGAGAAGACACAGAAATACAAATTTAAAATAAAATTGGTTCTCGTCACAGGTTCACATGAAAATTCAAGTCAAGTGACAACTGACCCATCTCCCTGAGGAGAACTGAGGAAGGTCACAAGTGTAGCTGAAAGCTATGAACAAAATATTTTGTCAAGGGAACTTCTTTTTTATTTATTTTTTTAAGAGTATACCTCTAATTTATACAGTTGAAAAAACTGTTGATGAAGGTTCTCAGCTGAAACAACTGTGATCTGGTCTTTAACAAACACACTATCTCTTTTGTGACTAACAAGCTTTTAGAAGTAGGGTTGCCAGCGGTCCCTAAGAGCAGGACATCCTGGATATTGAGCTAAATCGGTCCATTACAGGACCTCCCTTGTCCTTTATTCTGATCTGATACAATAGCAGTAGCAGATGCCAATTTCACCACTGGTGAGATAACGTGAGATATCTTATCATCCAATCACCGGTGCCCTCATGTGCATCAGTCAAATGAAATGCGCCTGCAAAAACAAAAGTTTCCCTCATTTCTGGTGATTCTCGTTGGTTAGGCATATGCAAATAAAAACCTGTAAAAAAAACGCAGGTGCAACAAACAATGAGGAGCAAAAAAAGATATGGGTTAATCTGTCAGCGAAGACTAAATCCTTCTATATTTTATGCTGTTAGGAATTCTTAATTGGCTGTGGAGATAAGAATGACCTAACTCAGCATGTTTCCTCAGAAATGCACAAAATCAAAAAAATGAACTTCAAATGTCTTTGAACCGTTTACCTGTCTTGCCAGGACTTCTCTCTGGTTGTGCAAAAGGACAAAGGGGTGCTTGAATCAGTAAAGGAAAAGTATGTAGGCATGTCATGTTCATCTTTTCCTCTTTCGCATGTGGAATTTTTTATTTGTTTTTGCTGTAAAGGTCCAAATTTTGATTTCATTGATCAAATATTTTGATGATTAATCACATAAGCTTAAAATGACAGTTTTAGTAAAGCTATAGAGTAAACGGAATATATCCTTTCCAACTAAATAAGAATATGAATATACACTGTATATTCATAAAACAACAGACAACAGGTGGCATGCAGACAATTCTGTTTTATTTATACTTCAGAACAATTATTAATATTTATATGAGATTAAGTAAGTAGTTGAAACATTAAAAGTTATTATAAACTGATCCAGGTATCCTTGTAGTGCAACTGACTGATCCCCATTCATGGTAGAGCTAAAATAATTAGTGAATGTTAAAATGAATCAGCACCAATTGTTTTCATATGAACTTTGGGACAGATTTTATGAACTAAACCATTATCGATACATTAGTCAGGAATGCAAATTGTAATCAGTTGCAGCCCTTGTAAGCTGAAAAGAGAAGAGATACAACAAAAAAAATCTCTTACCAGTAGTTTTGGTTTTAAAGGAAAGTGCTGCGCTCCAGTCTCCCCACTCCCAGAAATTCTGCTGGGCACCACAGCGGACTTGAACACTGTAATCCTCATCAGGATACAAGTCCGACAGAACTGCTGACCGCAGACCCACACCAGAGAAGGTACGCTGGGCACATATATTAGACTTTATTGATTTTTGGTATTTAGATGGTGACACAAAGAGACAACACGGGCTGAAACAAGTTTACACTTGATGAAAGACATGTTGTAGCTCATAGATACATTGCAATAAAAGTGTGGTAGAAGAATAAGTGATATTCTCAGACTGACACACTGTATATTAAACAGAAATCATTAAAGACTGACCAAAAAACAAAGAGGATGTTCTATACGGACAAATAAACACAGACAACTCACCATTGTTTTGTATCCATGGGAGTTAAGCTCTACCTGGCAGACAAGAGCCAGTGAGGAAAAGCTGTTGTACTCCCACTGCCACAGCACAGTGGCATTCCAGGCATTGACAGGCACGAACAGGTTAGTTGGTGCTACTGGACGCACTGAGGAGAACGAGTGAAGCAACATCAGATGGGTGTATTTCATGTCTAGGTTTACCTTTAATTTGAAACATTGTGTGAAAAAATAAATAAATGTGTATCCATCCATTAATAAGGGTGGTATATCTACCTCTGTGACCGAGTTCAGCGTAGTCAGTGAGGCTGTACTGGCCAAGAGGATTCACTGCCACCAGTGTCCAGTTACCCTCCCACTGGGTCGCAGTGTACCCTCTCTGCTTCTGTTTCGGACTGCCCCCAACGAAACAAAAAGAGAAGGAAAAAAATTAACAAAGACATTTGTTAAGAGTGTAAAAATTAAAACAACAAAATGTAATAAAATAAAATAAAATCACATCAGTAACTAAACTATAGATGCAGACAAACACATTCGTAATGTAACTTCTCTTTTGGCCTGCCTTCAGACGATTCCTGTAAAAGATCTGGCACACAGCCAATCCTCTATCGATGATAAACGGACACGCAGAAGCAGCAAGTGGTTACTTAGACTGAGTGCTTTATATTTCTTGTCATCCTCTCTTTCTTGGTGGATTTGTTTCTGGGCAGAAAACACTTTTTCGAGAAAGGCAGGGCAAACTATCATAAATAATGCAGGGATTTTATGTCAGAAACAAAGTGAAACTGTACCACATCCCGTCACAGCTATGAATCTGGCCAAAAAAAAATAAATCCATCATTGTAACCTCTGTCCCCAAACATTATGATTTCTGCTGAGAGTTTAATACGTGTGTCTGGGCTTCTTCCTGTTTTCTTTGCCGTTCTAGATCCACAGATATGGAATGCATTGTATGATTAATGGATCTAAGGATTAAGAAAGTGATTAGGTAATAATATCTCAAGATTTCAGAAGTCTAACTGGTAAGTGTCTTGTTGTATCACTGACAATCGGCACTTGCGAGACACGGCACAACCAGCGTCTTCTTGTCACCTGCGCTCTGAAGTAGGATTTCTGACAGTCTCCTGTTTTTTCAAGCGGCCTTCTGTCTAGCTGCTTTCAGCTTTTTCCAATACAAAGTTTTTTTTCTCGCTGTAACAAATAGCCACCCCTTTAACATCCTTCATTGTTACTGCGTTTGTGCTGCATTGATAATGTCACAGCTGTTTCACATGACTGTGACGATCGGTTATGAATCCTGCCTACGTGGACAGGGTACTATCTGCAGTGGGGAAACAAAATCAAGGAAAGTACCTGGTACCAAAAGCGAGTGGAGTTGAGCCGTGTCATGTCGGCTTGCACACCTAACACCACAATTGTTTGGTGTGGTCTGTGCTTGCCTTTCTGTTTGTTTGTTTAAAAGTAATTTATTTCGCATGTGATTCAGAATGTGGTACCTCTTGTTCACAGAGTAGAACGTTCCTCGTTTGCCAGACAAGTGTGTCTTTCGTCCTTCATTCCACTGGCAAACAGCTGATGTTAAGTCACGAGTCTCGCACACAAAATCAGTCGGCAGTGGTGGATCTGAGGAAGGGGACAACAAGAAGAAACTAACTTACTTGTTTACTCATATGCATAAATATATAAAGATTGCATAGGTATACATAATGGGATAATCTGCATAATGGGATAATTCTTATCCATCCAATTAATTGTCTTACATCCAACAAACACCACTGCTCCAGTCAGTTTTGACTTCAGGTTGTCATAACAAAGGATGTTGGTTCCTGAACTGCTGGATGCTTGCTGATTAACCACTGTGACGGCATAGCTTCGCCTACTCAGCCGTGTCGTGTTCATGATTTCCATGTCGCCAGTGTACATTGTGCCAAAGAACTTCCCCTCTTCCACAATGCAACAGAAGGTGGTGTTGGCCCCAACAGGCAGAACTCGGTCCTGGGGGTACATCTGGAATTTGTCATTGCTCGGGAGATCGCTTCCTGAAAAGAACGCGTGAGGGAGAATTAAGAAAAAGAACATCCTGAATTTGTTACTAAAACAACCAACGCACACCTCCTTGGCAAACAGTAACAAAGCATTATTTCCATATTGTTGCTGATATCTATCAGTTTGTTTTTCAGGTTCCTGTTTTTTCCATTTGCATTACAAAATAGTCTTGACATGTTTTTTTCGTACTATGATGTTATCATGATGTTTCTGTACTTTTTCATTTTCATACTACCTATACAATGTGCTTTGTAATAGCAACAGCAATTCTGTGCTTCAGTATTCTGAACTGAACTTGAATTAGAAACAGCCTTTCTTTATGCTTCTCTGTAATACTATAATTCATAGCACATGGATATAATTATTGTGCCTCTAACCTTGAAGTATCTGAGTGTTGCTCCATTCACTTGTCATCTGGCCATCTCTGGAGCGGATTTGGACCGACAGTGAGGTACATTCCAGAGGTTCCACTGAGGTCCAGTTCCACTGGTGGTGACCGTTCATCGGATTCACCGGCACAGACACCGTCTCCTACATCCAACACACAGAAAACACAGTGAGGGAATGAACAAGAACATCATGAAGCTTGTAGTTGGTCGTCGGTGATGACAGTCATAGCTCAAGAAAGAAAGTTAAGTAAGTAAAGTAAAAGAAAGAAAGTTGTCTAAATTATTATATCATCTGCGTAACTTTTGACAATCAAATAAACTACTACAGCAGAATGTTCTGCAACATATTGGCAGATAGTATCTCATTGCAGATATATCTGTATCGGCATAACATGACCCTTTTATAGCTTGTCCACCAGAGAGTTTAC
Source organism: Spondyliosoma cantharus (assembly GCA_900302685.1). NCBI lineage: Eukaryota > Metazoa > Chordata > Actinopteri > Spariformes > Sparidae > Spondyliosoma > Spondyliosoma cantharus. Next base: position 70,193 of record OMLP01029271.1, on the reverse strand, counting down.
CCAGTGCATTTCCTTGTCACTATTGTTTAAAATAATTAATCAAAGGGTACGTGTTAGGAAAAAAAAATCCGATCTATAGTGCCCATCACATCAGAACATAACCAACTTGTAATAAAATCATGCAATAAGAAAAGCATGAGAACAAATGAACAAATAGAATAAAGGCTCTTACATAGAAAACAGTTTCATTGAGTTCAGTTCTGAGAATCATGAGGTCAAAGGTTGTGGCTGCTCCTCCCAGCCAAGATATGGATAGTTGCTGTGCAGACATGTCAGGTAACAGGCTCACCTGCTGGGGTACAGTAAGTTCTGGCGAAAAAAAAATATCAGGACAAGATTAAGTGATTTAAAAGTATACAGAACCAAAGGGCAAACATTTAGAGACAGAACTGCATCAACATTCGGCATTATGTCCACGAAACATTGGATAATTGACTGTCTAGGGAGGAATTATTCTTTTTCTTTCACTTTGGTTCTTACCATCTTTGGCATGAGTGTGTATAGCCAAGAGGCCCAGAAGAAGACAGAGGAGCCAGATTGAGCTACAGTTAGGCCTTGAGCGAGGCATGGTGATTAACTGACCGAGTCCCTGTCTCAAGATTTTAAGGTGGCTGTCCTCTCCGCTACAGCAACACCATACTGGACATCCTGAGAGCTGAGAGTCAGACAGAGGGTGGCCTGTGAGAAAGACAGCAGAACAGAGAAAATTATGAATGTGCAATGAGTTCAACAGATGTGCTCAAACAAACATCACAAAAAAAGTGGGTAACACCAGAACTGCAAGGAAATTCAGCCAAATGAATGCTGAGAAAGTAAGGATTAGCCAGCTAACCTGGAAACATATCTAGTTTAAACAAAAATCCCTCACTGTAAACACACAGTTCTGGTTTATATCATTAAGATGGTGTTGTGCTGAGGGCAGCTGTTGCGAAAAACTGTGAAGCTGGACCAATGCCGACATAAATACCATATAATGTCTCTTGAGATTTGGCTGGTTTGAACCCTTTCCTTTTAGGTTCTCCAAAGGAGCCGCAATCTGTTGCACTGTTTTCAATGTTTGAAATAGCTCCTTGCCAGCTACGCTTGCTTCATGAATGCATGCCAAAAGATATACCACTGCCAGGAAAAGCCAAATTTGACATCAATACCAGAAAAGACATTTCTCAGAGAGCTGCTTTCAGACCACATGTGGAAACACTGAAATCAGGTAATGCAATTTAAATAAAGCCCCAGTTCACCTGCCCTCTTCTCAACTTATCTAGTTGGTGAATATTTGGTCTTTGGGTTTTTCTACAGATGTATCTCATATTGCTAGTGCAATAGTACAGTCAGATGGCAGTCAGGCAGACAGAGACAATAAAGCTGCCGACAAAGACGGCTGACAGCTGTGGCCCTGCAAGATGAACTCAACGCACTTGGAATTACCTCTGTGTATGTCAGGCATTATGCCTTGCCTTGCCTTTACTGGCTTTACAAGTTTCAGCTCATTTTACAACCGCTTACGCCTTCATTTCAGTTTCAGTATTATGTCAAACATACTTGTGTGAAGTGCACACACAGGAGACTTTCAAGGGAATACTATCACCAGCTTCAGTTCACACGAGCTTGTATTTGCAGTACATGCATGACAGACCATCACACACAAACTCTTTGTCCAAAACCTGTTTTATAACTGACTGGATGGTCACCGTGTATTCATTTCTACTGTCAACATACTCTTAGCCAGAAATTTGCACCACTACAGCTTGCTCACTGGCTGTCCTCTGCAACCACATTCTTATATTTTTAGATTTTGTGCTCCTACCAAGTTTACTCTACCAAAGTTATGGACTGAACAAGTGGCGGGCCAATTTACTGTTTGCTAATGATTTCACAGCTGTTCGAGCAAACAGGTACAGATCATGTACAAATGAACAAAAGTAAGAATGGAGCAGGAACAATTAACAATTCATCATCAACTATTTTAATAAAAGCCTAAACTTGATTCCTTTATAAAATGCCAAACAATTATTTGTTGGCATCTCAATTGGGAGGATTTGCTGCGTTTTTTTTTGTTTTTTTTTAAATCTTATGTGATAATACATTCATAATCTTAAGCACCCTAATAAGCAATTTAAAGTCTTAAAGACACCATTTTCTGCAGTTAAAACTAACTAAGTTATTAATCATTAGTCACAGCCCTAATTAAGAATATGGTCAAGTACTTGTAATGACATAATTGCGCAAGAATTCATTCAACTAAACCGCAGCAGTATTTATGCAACATTGACGACATAACATGAATGCAAGGGGGAGTGGAACAAGTTCAAAGTGTTTCAGTTTTTCAGACTGACATACTGAACAAAAATAGATTTACTGCAAAAACATGCGGGTGGAGAATCCAGGGTGGAGGATAATTACGTCACGTTGTGTGTTGTTCTTTCGACAAACACAAAGGCAAAATTGACAGCCCTGATTAAAGCACGAAAGGAGGTGTTGCAATAACATTGTTATGAGTACATTTGTGCATGCAATACATCTTAGCGAAACATTGCTGTGCAGTTCATCTGGTTTCCCTTGAGACAGGTTAGGACACGCCTCAAACAAGCAATTTTATTCATAATGTGACCAGTGTAGGGCTGTACAAATATTATTTTTTATTTTTTTTCATTTGAAGCTTTAATTGAAGTTTTCGAATTAGGCTTACAATGTCTGTTGGCATACACAGCATTTGAATGTGTCCAACACCAGACCAAAGCAAACCTGAGGAAACAAATTAAATTTTTTTCTGCATAATTTTTCAGTCTTTGCTTATAGATTAATTTAAAAGAATAGATATGACAAGGATTGAAAAAATAAATAAATCCCAACCCTAATCTCAAATCCAGGGAGTTTTACAATCTTTATTTCGACATCGTGGATTGATGATATATAGTTGTTTTACTTTCACAATGCTGGGAGAAAAAAACAAGCTGCTACAGGTGCCAGAGACGTGCAGGGCATAATAGCAGTGCACATCAGGCTACACAAACAAATAGCCCTTGGCACACTGGTTCCAAGGAAGAGAAAGCCTCCATTATGGGAAAGAAAGACGTTGAGAGCTTGTTGACTGTTTATCTAACTGCCTTCTCAACATTTCCAAATCACCCCTTTGGTTTTATTTTTATCTAAACTCTGAATCAGAAATCCTTTAATGTCCCGCAGATGGGGAAATTAAAAAGGGAAGAAATAGAATAAACTTATATACATATTTACATGGTATAGTGCAAAGTTAACAGCAGATTTTTATGCACAGATTTAAATACAAGTAATAAATATGGGTGTAAGGAAATTGAATAGTGCAAAAAACAGAAATGAGTTTTGCACAGACTTATTGCACAGTGCAGAGTACAGAGTGAGGTCTATATGGAGCAGTGCTGGTTGTAAAGTCTCACAGCAGCAGGAAGGAAGGACCTGCGATACAGAATGTAAATACAGAAATAAAATGCAATGATAAAAAAAAGAGGATACTGGAAACAATAAAAATCTGTATGGGTCCGATAGAAAAGTACTTCAAGGGGCTTTCGAAAACCTTTAGTACATAACGACAAGTATTAGAAATAAGAAAACAAGAACAGATTTTGCTGCAGCAGAAGGGAGAGGAATCTCAAATCACTGAGGTGCTATTACCACTGGCTCCTTAAGTGGTTTCCCATCTGGTTTTGAAAGAGCTCCAATTCAGACATAAAGGCTAAATGGATGAACTTCAAGGTCACATCCAGTTGTTTGTTTTGCATGTGCAATAATTGATTTTCCTGTGAAATTACATGGTACTGGAGCCTGCTGCTGCCAAGTAAATAATGCAGGGCTCCAACCCAATAAAAAAATGGTTTGAAGGGATAGGAAAACTTTTGCTTTTACTCACCAAAATGTGTGCTGGGATGTTGGTCTGGATTTTTAAAAAAAGCTTCTAGTGTGTTCCTGGCTTAAAAAACATCACCTCCAGATGAAATTCTGAGGCATGGCTCAACATAAATACAGCTGTGTGGAGTCAAGGTTTTACACACTTATGTGTCTACACCAAAAAGGTGGGGTGGGGGGGTGCACACTGATGGGAAGCGGGAAAAAAAGCAGCCATAGTTTCTGGGAAATCTACCCAAGAAACTGATCAAACAAATGCACACCAACACACAAATCAATACTTCTCTGCTGCGCTCTGGTCCTTGTCCTCACAGCAGTAATGAATATGACCACAAAATACAAAAACCACAAGCATATTGTTGTTACTTAATAACCAAGCCTAAACCTCATCTGTATGTCTGCAGTAGTCGTATTTTAGGAAAGAACAGACTCGCCTAAAAAACAACGTTGGGATTTGGAACAGGCCTCCTCTCTCCACACTGGACTTTGCCACTGTTCTGTTTGACTAATCATCTGTGAAAGGTCGCTTTTTAAAGTCAGCCATGGAAAATGTCCAGGTATAATCTCTCACACAAAATATACGTGCAGGACTGACTGTCATGTGATGCAATCATTTCTCAGAACGTTCACTCAAAAGGTCTCATTTGTCCCGAGTATTGACATAGCTCTGGTGCAAGTCAGAAAATATATACTGGTAGTTACTGGAAGCAGAACTGTGTGTTTGCTTAAGAGTCGTGTTGGCCGGAGCACTTTACTTTGCAAAATAACTATTTTGAGATTAATCTATTAACTATTTAAACACAGGCTTCAGTCTTAAAAGACATCTCAAAGTAGGGTTGGGCAATATATCGGATATTATACTGATATCCTGATATATATCGTCTTAAGACTTTGGATATTGTTAAGTAATGATACGACATACGTGTTGTCTTTTCCTGGCTTTACAGGCTGAATTACAGTAAAATTATGCAATTTTCTTAACTCATGAGACCATTCCAGCTGTTCTAATATTCATCTTGACCCACTTAGTCATTGTACCCACATTACTGATGATTATTTATTCAAAATCTCCTTATGCTAATATTTTGTGAAAGCAACAATATTTATCAATACAATACTGATACAATATCAATATAGAGGTATTGTTTCATGCATTTAAAACTGTGTGTGTGTGTGTGTGTGTGTGTGTGTGTGTGTGTGTGTGTGTATGCAATTGCATATTTCTTAAGTATTCATCAGAAATATATAACGCACATATTACCATTGAATCATTTGGTAAAGTGGATTTAGTAGGTGAAATCTGTAGGAAATATTTTTGAATTGTATCAGTTAAATGAAAAAAATATATTAAGACACACATGATGTATTGTGATATATCCTAAAAGAAATAACAATATAATTCATAGGCCATATTGCCCGTCCCTATCTTAAAGTATGAAGTGGAATGTTATCTCCTCTAGAACCAAAACCTGTACAAAAGCCAAAATTATTCCAAACTACAACTGCTTGCAAAGAAAAACAACAAGCTGAGAAAAGTTTCATGACTATCTGAGCAGACTTCAAATCGTGATGACGCCTTACATATCCGAGCTGTACTGTTTTCCATAAAATAAATAAGCATTTTAGATCTTTAACCTTTTCTAGTCTACACAACCACCAACCTCAAGGCACCTTACAATCACAACCACATAAAAACAATGAACAGAACTCTGACAGTATTTTCTGAACTAAAAGCGTGTGGGAAAGCAGCTGAAGCCAAACCCTGACAAAACTTGTGTGTCTTTTCTGGGCCTACACTCGGCAACGCTGTCATTACACTGTCATACGATGACCACCAGGACCAAAGAAGTAAGCACATAGTGCCTCTAGTATACTTTATAAGTGTGGTGACTTTTTGAAACATGAGCTAAAGCAGCCTCTAATTATGAGTGACCTTTAAATGGGACAAGAGGAGGACCGGATGCTACTGGGAGAGAGAGTGGAAAAAAAAACAGGGAGTTAACAGATGAGTATGCCTGTGTGAAATGTCGGAACGATGACCTCAGTTGAGAGGGGACATTCAGTCCTGTGTGTGTAGCTTTTGGACTTCAACCAAACATCATTTCCTTCCTTCCGTTTCCCTATAATCCTTCATGAATGTAAATCTCAGAAGGAACAGGATGCGAGTAAATTTTTTTATTTTTTTTTTTAAAACACTTTAAAAATACACAATTTGCTGTTAGATGTTTGCTTCTAAATTACTGGCGAAAGACAAATAAACACATTGAAAATCAAAGGCATATGAGTCCAACCCAACCCCCCCGAAGAGACAAAATAGTCTGACCCTTTTTAACATGAACACAGCCAAGGGACTGCTAGAAAAACACAAACAGCAAAGCTATTGTCCTGCCAGGTACAAGTAGGCGCCTAGTAATCATCCAGTTTGTTATGGTGACTAACGCTCAGTGTTTCTCATATTGAGTCATACTAGGATAACAGAGTTTGGCATTAAAATTATCCACCTGCTTTTACAATTCACCCTCACATGAGACTACAGTAGAAGCAAATGCATGTAGCAATATATATGTTATATGTTATATGTTATACAGTGTTGCATTGTGTAACATAATTACTTTTTCGGGTAAAAAGTAGTGTAATGCGTTACTACCGAAACTTAGTTCTCTTTTCAGTTGGGCACAACGTTACTTTTCCGAAGGAGAGATTAGACAGGAACACTGCCTCAACTGCGCGCTTGCGCAATAGTTGTGGGCTCTCATTCCACACTGAGTGTTGTGCTTGGAGAAGTTGAAGGAGTGATTTATTGATTACTTGAGGAAACAGATCATGAGGGAGTTGCGAGCTCCGTGCGGAGTCCCTGTCTGGAGACACGGAGGTGGGGGTGCTGGAGCTGTGGCGCATGGTGGCTGGTAGCGTGGTGCGCCGGTAAGCCGGTGAGCACGGAGAGAGTAGCTGGCTGTAGAGGTGCGGAGGGCTGGACGGCTGAGTAAGAGCACCAAGCACCATAATAACCCACAAATATCACAGGACATGACACTGAGGCTGGTACTAGCAACAGCATGCAGAGAGCAGTCAGTCATCATGACAAGCGTGGCGGAGCAACCACAACCAACGGTAACTTGCTGTTTTCTTGTCAAGTGCTCTGTTTGTGGCATTTTTCATAATAAAGAGCACAAAATAAATACCTGTTATTCCCTCCATAGTAGAACTTTATGTAGGCCTATACACATTTAGGAAATGAGATGGGGTTCTGCCCAAAGTCGAGCACCATATAAGTAACGTAGAAGTAACAAGTAACGTAAAAAGTTACTTTCCAAAGAGGGTAACTAAGTAAAGTAAGGGATTACTTTTTTAAGAAGTAACAAGCAAACACTACTTTTTAAAAGTAACTTCGCCAACACTGATATATATATATTAGGGCTACGATTCGTCAATGTAATCGATTACGTCGACAATAAAATTTTGCCAATACAAAATGTTTGCGTCGACGCGTTGTATTTATTATTGTTATTATTATTACATATTTTTTTTAAAGATTTGAGCCGGAGCAAATCGCTTTAGTACCACTACTACAATGCGCACCACAGTGTGGCGTAGAAGAAGCCGGTTCCACAGAACAAGAAGCAGCAGCAACAGAAGAAGAATATGAATGATAGCGGAGAGCAGAAAAGCGAGACCTAAAACGGCCAAAGTGTGCATCCATTAGTGTGCAACCAAAAAGTGATTTATTAAAATTCATAGTTATTAAAAATGCAACAGATCTTGAATGACAACAACAAGTGCGGTTGTTGTGAGCTCATGCTCCCCCGTGTATCATCAGACAAGAGGCCGGCTGGAGACAAGCTCTTTGAATACAGTCATTGGTTAATAATGTGTACAGACATGAAGGGTGGCGAGTAAAATCGATTATGAAAAAATAAGTAAAATTTGCAAATAAGAGGTTTCTGTCTGACAGCAACGACCACATTGCAGATTTGATAATATCTAAATTAATTGTGTAGCCCTACTGTGAAGGAATGATTGCTGCTTAAAGCTAGAGTGATAGATCCGTGGCATTTCACAGGTGTATTGGCATCAGCGTAAATGTCCGATATGGCTGACAACCTTTTTCAAGAGACTATAAAGCAGAAAAAGATGCGTGGGTTGATTTATAATTGTTATATTTCACAATGAGTTTCCTGGGTCAGCGCACTGACTGTTATTTATCTTCGTCACAAGTGTTTGATAACCACAGTTGAAAGATCATTGCAAATAACGTGTATATATTGATCAATATACACTATCTATATCAGAATTTTTTTACTCCCCAATACTGGCATCAGCACCAAAAAAAATCAAGTGTCAGTTGGATCCACCTTAACCGTGTCTTTTTGATCCAAGTTATATATTAGAGTGCAAAGAACTTATTATAATACTTTTCATGAGATCATTTCAGAACTTTAGACTAATAAAGTTGTGTCTAAGTCTACGTCTATTTCCATTTTTTTTTTAAATTAAAGTTCTGAAATTATCTCATGAAAAGTATTATAATAATTTCTTTGCACTCTTACCAACCTGTGAAAGTAACCAACTACTGATTAGGGTGCATTATTGCTAATCCCAGTTTTCTGTGAGAACATATTGTACATTGCAGAGACGAAAACACTCATTTTATGTGCAGGTGTTTACAATATAGTGTCAAACTGAGGGTGGCCCTTTTTGAGATCAACACAGAGAACATAAAGCCTTTTTTTGTGGGATCCGGCATAGTGTATTCAAAACAACAAAAACGAAGAGTTGATTTAATTCACTTCAATTTTACGCTAAACTAGTTAGGTATATGGGTGCATAACTGCATGTGTCGCATTGTTTTTGGTGACCAATAATATTTCACAAAGCACGAATTAGAAATTCAGACAAGTAACAGAACAAACAAGTGTAACATTATAATATCCATAACTCATTTTGAGTGGTGTAGAAGCAAAAGAAGCATGATGACGAAATACACTTTGTCATAATGTACACGTTGGGGTCCCAACTACACAGAAATAAGAATAACATAATGTGTCTGCTCACTCAATACCTAGTAAATGTTCATATGTGAAGTTATTTTTTGTTTCTGAGTCTGGCCCTCTAGTAAAATAGGCTAAAACAGCAGATTTTCCAAACTGCATCATCCCAGGACGGTTTGCATCTTTAGCATTAGCAACTGAGGAGCGTGATGAGTACACTATCACAAGTCTAATAATGAGCAACGGGCAGACGGTGATTACACTCTATAATTATAAATATGATTTTCAACAACAACAATTTGTCGAGTTAGGCAGTGTGACGTTACTTAAATTGGACCAGCAGACCTAAATGTAATTTCCCAATGTACTGAGCAGGCAGCACCCCACCACACACACGCAGGCAGGCCACCGATGTTTGGAAAAACACTGCTAGCTCACATTCGCTAACGTTAACGTAACCTTCAACGAACTAACTTTAAACGTCAATATAAGTACACAAATTAAAATAAAATGTACCTCTGGTGTAGCAAGAAGTCCTTATCACTGTTGTTTCGGTAATATATCCACTAATCCAGTTCTTTGAAATCCTGTGCCCGTGCTTGGGAGTTACACCATTCCCACTGAATTCAGACTGGGCTGGGATTACTGGAACAGAGCGAACCAGGCGTTTGATTGACACTCGCGCTGACCAATGAGCTCCGACTGAGATGTTTGGCACGGGAGAGAGGGCGTCGTCGTGCTGCGTTGAAGTCACACAGGAAAAATTATCCACAAATTAGGATCACGACCATACGACACCCCTACAAACCACGGTCACGAGTCTGTTGGAACCGATTTTTACCAGCACTCACATACCTCAGTGATAGGAAAATAAGTAAAGTGATGTTCATTTCAAAGAGAACAGACTCCTGTAATGTTTTTTTTTAACATGTGATGTGCTCTTCTTTTCCAAAAACATGTTACACCCGCGGAATGTGGAGGGAATTATTGTGGGACTTAAATGCCTCTATGAAAGGATGAAGTCACTCAAAAATTAAAATTGAGGCACTATCTACTCAGCCTCATGCTGATGGAAAGTCGGTCAAAGTTTCATTGTCCACAAAACACTTTCTCGAGCTTCGCACCAAAACGATGTTGCCGTAAACAACGGAGGTAGGTGGGGGCTTGTTTCAAAACTTAAAAACAAAACAAAAACCAGCACACTCGTCCAAGTCTCTGAAAGTCTGGAGATCCCAAATTGATTATAAAAGCTTTGGACACATTGTCGAGGTTGTTCACCCACTTCAGATGGGGTGTGTACTAACCTTTTTTAGCTTTGCAGCTACAGTGAGCATTTCTGCATAAAAAGCGGTCTAAGTAATGTATTTTCAAATCAATTTGGGATCTCAGTGCCTCCTCAGTCTTGCATTACACCAGACTAGCTTTATTGAGACATTTTATGTTCTCTTTCCCATCTACTGCAATTGTTTAGAAAAAATGTGCAATGCAGTTTTACTGAGAAGCTTCAGAAATGTTGTTCAGGGGTGCCATTTAGCTCACTTGGTACAGTGGGTGTCCCATGTACAAAGGCTTTGTCCTCACTGCAGCGGCCCTAGGTTCGAGTCCTGGGGTCCTCTGCTGCGTGACACTCCCGTGTTTCCTGTCATATCATAATCTGTCCTGTCGATAAAGCCATATCAAGGCCATTTATTTTATTTTTTTAAAGAAATGTTATTCAGTCTACAGAACCTGACACTCCACTGGGCATGGGGCTGGGTAGATAACTAAATGTTAACTTTTGGGCGAACTAGTGCTTGGACGTGATCTGAAAAGCAGTGTAACTATGAAGTAATTAGGAAGATATTTGAAAGAAATTAAATTCTGTAAATATGGTACATACATCACAATGCATAAATCACATACAGAAATTGTGCAGTGTACAAACATGCAAAAATCAGATCATTGTAATAACACCATGTAACCAGGATATGATTCTACTGAAAATTGATAACAATAAAATAAAACAGTTTGCCCCTATAATTAGGGTTATAGTCCTCTGAATAACGCTTATATTGTATCTTATTTTTTAGTCTCTGTGTTCTTTCTTAAAATACATATGTCTTGTGCTGTTTGAACAAACCCATTAGTTTGTTCAAGCAGCACAATTTTATTTTATTTTATTTATTTTATTTTATTTTATGTTGATGAAGGTTGTCAGCCATCTAGGTCATGGTAAATCTAAGTGCTGAATCATAGGCAAGTGGACATTTCTTGATGATGTTTCACCTCTCATCCAAGAGGCTTCTTCAGTTCCAACTAAGTTGGAGGGGAGTTGCATGTTTTTAAACTCTGTGTGGGAGTGTCCTGACATAGTTGTTAAGGACATGTGTGAGCTCTGAGAACCAATGATGTGTTAAGCGTATGGAATCCATTGTAAACTTTCGTTCTTTCTTTTTATCTTTCATAGATATATTTCTGTAAATGTTCAACACAGCATACACCCCAGCACACTCAGAGGAAGTCCTCCATCACGGGATGAGTTTGCGTACCCGCTTCGGTAGGGGGCAGCAGGTCTCTGGATGAACGCACACAGGCCGCAGTGAAGAAGAGAGGTGGGCGAGGCTTCAGTGGCACAACAGCGCCACTTTTGAGCGGTTCTACAAGTCAACAACAATAACAGACAACATTTGACAGACAGCGGTCGAGGATAACCAAGACAACAGTAGCACGACGATAGACACATGTGGAAGGTATATTTAAGTATTTTAGTGCGATTGAATGTTATTTAATAGTGGTTGAAAGCACAGTTAATAACACGACCGTTGACGACTTGTCAGCAGCACTAACGTTACGACTTGCTGCTCTCCCTATCGACGGTTGCTAGGAGCTTAGCTTAGCTTGCTAACTACCACTGACACTTAGCATGTAGCATCAACTAGCGTCGGACGAAAAGCTTCACAGTTCGTTGCAACGTTTCTGGGATTTAAAAGTAGTAACCAAACTAAGCTGTGTTTTAGTTTGTTCAGTTTCAGTTACTGTGAGGTATGGAAGTTTTCGTCCAGGTGTTGCACTGAAATCTGTGACCCGTTATCTTTAGGTTAATCAAACAAGTCTCCCTTCTTTAACATATGATCAAAATAGAACTGTGGGAGTGGGTGTATACCACTTCTAGTAGAGTCTCACAGGTCACAAATAAATCCAAATTGGACAAAACGTTTTTTCACCCAAGAGCAAATATGTCTTGAATTTCAGTAATTAAGTTACTGAACAATTCTTACAACGTTTTTGCGCTTCAGAAAGTCTTATGGGGAGATGTGTCAGATCAGAACTCATACTGTGAAAGACCCACATATCCTGCACACTGTGGGTCACTTGTAATCATTATATTTATAGTGGTTTGATGTTCAGACCTTCAGTCAAATTCACAATAGACTGTAACATTTTAATCACATTGACATATTGGGAAGGCATCTTAAAGGGCCAGTATGAACCAGAGAAATGATAGCAGCAAGCAAAACCAATTCAAATGTATATGGGCACCTGACTATTGCTTTAAAGGAGCTCTGTGTATTTTTTAAAAGCTGTTTAATGCTGCTCAACTGACTTTATGATAAACTTGAAAAATCGTCAACCTATCCTAGAAGTCCAAAGCATAGTCAGTTCACATCTGCAAGAGGAGTGGATAAGATTTCATCACCCAGTTAACCTGGAATTATTCTGACCAAGGAAATGTTTGCTCCTTGACCTTAAAAAATACTTGTGTTTCTAGGTCAAAGATGGTTCAAGACAGCGCTCAAATTCGGCAGCGGGGTGCCCAGGACTTTATGGCATACTATGATTTTGCCTGTGCCAGACAGGAATCAGTCCCTCTCCCCGCTGTTAAGATGAACCTCGACAAAGGAATGCTGGACTTTAATGGAGACAGGGTCAAACTCACAGACTGGCCACCCATTCTCAACTCTATCTGCATCAACAAACACCTGCACCACGTTGCGATCAGTAGCACATACCAAGCTAGTCTTGGTTCTGGAGACACAGGTAAGTGAGAAAAGAATAAACCTGGTACATCAAGTAACAGTGGGGGAAAAACAGTTTATACCCTCTTAATAACATATGTAAGTTAAATCAGAAACTTGAATAACTTATCAGTTTTGCCACTAAACCTTAATCGTATCACCACCAATTTCAGATAGAAGGTACTATAAGTCTAGCTTCAGGAAGAAGATCCCAGCCATTCGCTCCAAGGACATGACATTTAAGTTGTGCAAGGCCCTCAGAGAGTGTTTGACTGTCTCTACTAACCTCAAGACGCTGCAACTCAAAGGGCTTCCACTGAGACAAAGGGACCTGATCACCTTGACAAAGGTAAAAGTAAACTCTTCACTTTTCTCTTCCCTCTTTATAACCAGAAACTTCCTTAGTTATGTATTTATTTGGTAAATAATAATGATATTTCTTTCCAGGGTTTGGCAAAAAGTGTTTGTTTGGAAAACTTGTCTCTGGCTAACTGCCCAATTGCTGATGAGGGCTTAGAGGGTATGTACATTCACAGTATTATTTCTATAAATCGTTGAGAAAGCCCTCACTACTGTACTGTATATTAGTGTGCTGTTTTTGTAACTTACATTTTCATATGTTTCAGTCATTTGCCAAAGTGTCAAGTATTCCAAAAGCATCAGGACGGTGGATTTTACAGGGTGCAATCTCACCTGGAGAGGGGCAGAGCACATGGCCAACATCATCAAGGTGTAGTATGTCATTTATAAGACTTTGTGTTATGGACTCTACTGCAGTGACGTGTAATGTATCATTAATCATAAGGCCTGAACATGAAATGTTTTTCTCAGCATCAGGGAATGCAGAGGCATGGTACGGCATGGGCAGAGTCTCTGCGGTATCGACAGCCACAGTTTGAGGGAATGGGAGGTCTCCGCCGGGTCACCCTTAATTGTAACACTTTGATTGGAGACCGAGGTGCTGCTGCTCTTGCTAATGAACTGGCAGAGGACCTCTGGGTTAAAGGTTAGTTTTTGTAGGGTAGGGTGTGGGTTTGAGAGAAATACAAGAGAAGATATTATTTTTTTGTTGCTGATGTCCTTTTTGTAGGAATTTTGCTCAAGTTTTCTGTTTCGTGAATTTTGAACAGCTGTGGACCTGCAGAGGTGTGGTCTGTCCAGTGAAGGAGCTCGTCGCTTGTTGGAGTGCTTGAAAACTAATTCTACTCTTTGTGTACTGGACATTCGCAGTAACCCTTTAGTTGGTAAGAGGTCAACCAAAGTCATAATATAAATTATTGGTTTGCTGTGTTCTAATTTCTTATTCTAATCAAGTTTTCAATATGTTTAAAATTGTTCTCATTACCGAAAAATGCTATATAACTACTTTTAATAGTATAATTGTTCAGAAACAAGTCCAGAAAACACTGGAAAGCACTATTGCTAAATATTTTTTTCTTTTTCTACAGATAAGGTCCTAATTAAAACCATAATAGAGAAAGTGCTGATGAATGCTAATGGACAGTCACCAGAGGTGAGCGTCTGGATCATTCAAAGTCTAAGACAAAGATCATTTTAATTGCTTGAATGAAATGAGTTGTGTATATTCATGCAAGTCTCACATTTGTTACAAATTGGTGCCCGTGGTTTGTTTCTTCCTCATGTTGAACTTTTAGTACTGCTGGATCAATCCTGCTGCCACAGAGACACAAAGAGCTTCTGGTCCAAAGAGGCGAGCACTACCCAATTGCTCTAGAGGAAAAACTACGTTCAGGATAGGTATGTGGAATTGTTTCTTCTTGTTGTTTTCCCTCAAGCCTACATTAAACACATTCACCTGTCTGTTAATTCAAACAGTTAAGGTCATTATATCCCTCATCAGACAGACATACTACAATTTTTTGTTGGTAGTGATCACACAATCAGCCTGTAAGGACAATATATGTGATCTTTTTTCCTTTATTTATGTCGCAAAGGGTTTTGTCTCAGCATTCTTAAAATAATCTTATATTATCAGTCTGGGTTCATTTTCCCAGACTGATCTTAAACAGATTTTCAGACTAACGAACTGCATTTAGCCAAAGTTGAAATACAAATCTACAATGCTCCAGCCTGTGCAAAAACTGTTTGGATAGCCACTGTTATCTCATACTGATATTAATTATTTTTTAAAAATGTTTCCTTTTGGCTTTTAAGTCATCTGGAGAACTGGTAGGAACTGAATTTATTTATTTT
>OMLP01029271.1:11066-42654 GCA_900302685.1 Spondyliosoma cantharus | reverse complement strand
ACAAAAAGTGTGGTTACGCAGGTCGTGGATAGACAGGAATGTTGTTATTGGAAAAGGGTCTCCTCAGGCCCAGCAAACAAAAGGCAGATTCTATCCATGTCCAAGCCTATTCATGCATTCGTCCTGTGCTCATCAGTATTTGCCAAGCTCACACTGGGCAGCGATAAAGCCATTCTAATTACTGGGTTGTCCTTTTGAACCGGCCCGCTCCTGATTTTTAAATGGGTGCTTAGTCATAGTAGGTCCACATTTTCGCTTGCCCAGCGGTTTCTCTGGAATCATTTCACAAACATTGTCATTTAAAAATGCATCTGTCTTCATCATCCGCAGCTTCCTTTGGTGACGACTAGTTGTTCTCTTGTGAAATTGTGGTCTCCTAAGGAAAAAGTGAGAAACAGAACATGTTAGGCTGTTGTCAAACCAGAAGTATTCATACTCAGGTTCCTATATTTAGACTTGAATTAACTTTTCCAGGCTAATAGAGCACTTGATGGGTCATATATCCAGAAAAACAACCTCAGACCACAACAACTGCGGTGCTCTGGGGGCGTGTGGTGAGATAAGTTCGCTGTGTACTCACTTACATCCACTATCTTATCTCTTCCGTTTGGTGTTGAAATCTAATGCATCAGCTTGACAGTGTTATGCTCAAGGTATGCTTATACAACTTGTAGATTTAAGATAAGATCTACAGTATGTTGTTGGCAGGGTGTCTAAAGAAGGCAGAGGTCCCATAATTGTTTAACATCATCAAAATGTATTTTAACGTGTGCATTTAAAAGGTTAATTGGACCTAAATCTTCTCTCCCTGAAGCCATGGTCAATAATTAACATTTCTTGCCTGCTTACGGTCGAAACAGCTGCAAATGGAAACACATTTAATGGATATGAAATGGAAACTTTCTGCTGAATTCCTGAATCTTCAAGGGGTGCTGCTTTATTTTGCTTAATGTGAGCAGCTAGACACTATAAAAACTTTCCACTTCCTGCCCATAATTGAGGCTGGGGGGTGAAGAAGTCTGTGTGTTCAATTAACTGTTTGTAGTAAGGCTGTGTGTGAAAAATGGCGACATTAACAGGTGTGTACTTTTCTGTTCAGACGAGTTGATTTTACCTAACGCAAATTTATGCAGATGTATACAAATAGTTCTTTACAATAAATCCATGAATTCTATCAGTTATCTTCAACAAGAGCGGTTTGAGGAAGTGTATCGCTTCAGTTGTTACATATATAGTTAAACTACGAGCCAATATGATTATTTTTTTTTGCCAATATGATTTAATGGTGTTATTGACAACATCTACCTCTTTCTATTGCCTTCGCGTCACAACACCGCTGCTGTTCCAGTCATCCGTTTGTGCACTAACTTACGTTGCTAACACTTGCTAACATGGCTAACGTTGGCTAGTAAATGTTTGCTAACGTGGCTACTGCTCATAGCAAATGTTAATGTTGCTAATGCTGGCTAACGCTGCTCAGGCTAGTAAGCTAACATTAGCGCAGTGTTGTATGCAGGGTGCAGACTGTAGAAGCCATTCTCATATTTGTTTTTCCCACAAACTGGCAGCTACCAAGAGCCAAAATGGCTGACGAAACACATACCATGGGATACCAATAAAAAATTAAATGAATGATTAATAATTAGGAAAAGAGATTATTATAATTCTGCACATTTCTTCAAGCTCTGTAACTGTACATGTATTATTTAAAAAAAAAAAAAAAACTGTTTTGCCTACATAAAAATGTTATCAATATGACCTTTAAAAAGTTTAATAACTCTTAACTTTCACCTACAGAATGTGACCTACAAAGACCAATAATTAATCGAGGTAATTAAGCTTGAACCAGAAGAGATTCTTCTACAGATGCATTAAAGCCATTCAAAATAAAAATGTCTCTTACAAATGGAGTCCTCTCTCCGTATTTGCTCCAGAAGGTCATCTTGACAGTGTTCTTGTGTCCCGTCCTCTGGTCAAAGGTCTGGCAGGTTTTGAAAGGGGGGCTGTACAGGTGCAAGCTGGCTGCGCACTCTGTGTGGCTGACATTTTCCACACGATGCAGGCCGATGGAGTCTGAAATATGCACACAGACACATGAACAAAAAAACATTTAGTTAGACGCTGTGTGCCGCTGGAATGCTGTGAAATGAGGCTCACAGCGCAGTTACTGGCAGAGCGGTAACCAACAACTGAGACCAAACATCACACCAGGGCTCTGTTGGCTTTGGGGAGAAAACTCAGCCAACAAAGATTTGGGGAGAGACCTGAATACTTTTCATTGTGAGCTGGCTGTTTAACTCCTGTGAGACCAATTTGATACTACGCAAGTGCAGCGGTTGGAAACTTTGGGTTTTAACTGTGGCGACGCAGACACAGTCATTTCTGAGTCACATCAGCCTATCTCATGCGGGACAGAACATGTGAAGGACGTTTGTTCTGTTGCACTGAACACAGCATGATTATGTTTCACTGCATTAGGAACCAGTTTCACAACCTGCCCCCCCGCACACAAACGTACCCAGTATTAATAGCACTAAGTGGTATTAATGAAGAAGGCTAAACTCTAATTAAAAAAGAAACAAGAGAATGAGAACACAGTCTCCCTTTCTCACCATTTATGTAAGCGACCTTGTTTTCCTGGAGGATTCTCTGCGACTTCTGGACCATGTCTCCGTGCGATTTATTGTCGGGCCATTCAAACAGCGTCTCCTTCAGCTGACCCTGCAGCAGCTTCATGAAACAGTGGGAGTCCGTGTGGTCGTGGATGCTACTGTAAATCGTAAAGAACACACAAGCAAACAATATCAGAATGCGCCCCTCTGTTAATGACCCCCGGGTTAAAAGCAACTTTACACATTTGTGCTGGAAAGTTTCCGCTGAAGGGTATAAAGGGTAGTTTTTTCAGAAACTCTGGTTCTTCTGTTCTTGTTTCATGAAATTCAAAGTATTTTTCTTGACTGGTCGACACTAGATTCATGCAAAATGCCATTTTAACTGCCAAAAAGAAACAAAGATACATGTTTTAAGCCGTTTTTTGGCACTAAAAATGGCTTAAAACATGTATCTTTGCTTCTTTTTGTAGCTTAAAGCATGTTTTGCAGAGGCAAAGATACATGTTTGGACGTGTTTAAACTAATGCTGTCTTTGCGGAAAAAAACAGCTGTTAGTCAAATAATCATATGGAGACGTATTAAATTGAACATGTCTTGATATCATCAGACAACATCAGTTTCAAATAAATCTTGTGTGTGTGTTCAGGAGACATTTGCTGACATGGTGGGACCTACGACAGATATCATCAGCGAATAATGTCCGTCTGTAGCACATTGGACTCTCTTATCTCATTCACCTGTGTTTGCCGGAGAATTTACAGCCTGTAATATCTAGTTCGGCTGGTTACATAACGGGTTCTGGTAGGTTTAAATTCGCGGTGGGAATCTTTGTGACCCCGCTGACACAAAATAAAAATTAGCAGAGGGCGGTGATTACATTTAAGCTCAGTTTGTCAGGTGAACTATTAGTTTGCATGCTGGAGCCTCTCACCTGCCGTGGCCCTCTCCCCAGCACAGAATCATGAGGTTGAACTTCCCATTGCCCTCGTCGACCAAGTTCCGAGTGTACCTGCCAAAGAACACAGCTGGTTAAATGATTGGTAAGACATGATGTCGATGTGATTCCACTGAACTATTCAAAAATATTTCACAGGAGTCCAGGGGGCAGATAAAGTGACTGATGCTTTTGGAAAAATGGACACATGAACGAGCCAGAAGGGAAATCGGACTAACATGAGTAATATTTTCACACAGAGTGACGTTTATTTGATTTGAATGCATATATATATATATATGATATATAGAATCCAGCTGGACCCCACACAGGCCAACAAAGGAGGAGGGGGGGGGTCACTGGCACCACTCCCCTCTGAGTCACGGACTTAGTCGTCCCACTGGGCACGTTTTTTTCTCCAAATGTTTTCGAGGACAGTCAACAACACAAGCACCCATCCCCGCAGCGGGTGTGTGTCCGCTCTCGGTGTTGATTGGACGGCTCGCTCCCCCTCCCTCCTGTGACCCCTCATTCATCAAAACACAGCGACACGGCAGCTTTAGAGACTTGTGAACGGGACAGCCATATTTTGTTGGTGGGAAGGCCCCCTTTCTTTTTTTTTTTTTCACTGCGAGAATAAACACTCAGGAGGAGCTGTATTGTAGGAGCCCCCCAGTAAGGCTCTGAGTGGCGTTTATAAAACTGTGCATCGATATAAACCATGCAAATACGTTTTTTTGTTTTTTTTTGTTTTTAAAGTTATTATTCAAATAAGGTGTGACGAAACCTGCTCGCCTGTTCTGAATGGAAACAACAGCCGGTTTTCATTCCATTCAAATAATATTGTTTAAAGGATGGACTTAACTGACGGATTGTTTTGAAAACTACTAAATTACTATTAAATTCACAATTTTCTCCACTTTTCATTTTCTAGAACAGTCATCACGAAGTGTTTTTTAGCAAATAAAAGCAAGAGGGTGATCATGAAATACAAACAAAGTGTCAACAAAAGTTAAAAGAAAATATGAGTGGAGAAATAATAAAATGGCTGGACCAAAAAAAAAAAGAAAAAAAAACACACCATAGCCCAAGGTGACAGACAAGGCTACAGAACAAGAGAGCAAAGTGCACCAGCAGCCTAATAAAGCAGTAATATCTGATTAAGTTATGAACTTTTTTTTTTTTTTTTTTTTCTTTACCTGTACTGGTCAAACTTTGCAAACTTCATCCACTCCTGAGGGTTGCTCTCATATGATTCCATTATGTTTTGGACCTCCTCAACATTGATGCTGTCACTCTCGAAGATGTTATGCAGGATTTTTATCAGGTCATCCAGAGTTTCTGGCTTCACCACCTCGGTTTGCTCCATCGCTCTAATGATGATGTCCTGGACAATATGTTTTTTTTCTCTTCTTCTTCTTTCTTCTTCCTCTTCTTTTCCAGATATTTGTCTCCAGCTAAAACAACAGGTTTTCTCCTACCAACTTTGTGCAGACGTTTACTTTTTATAGGCCAGCGCTGCAATTTGGGGGCGAGCTGGTGACGGACTGTACCATTTTGGGAGGAGGTGAACGCCCACAGCTCATAGTCTAATTGAAACCAATTATGTTATGAGCGCATGAAGAAATATCGCAAAAGAGACGTGGCTGCACTTTCACCACACTTCACCCATGGAGATTATACACGTTTCGTTTTCCATTTTGCACATTTTAATCAAAAGTGTGCACACATGTCGCGCATTAAGCACTTGGACTAATCCTCTTTGAATCCAGCTCCACCACGTTGTCAGAAGCTCAACCTCCCCCTTCCCCTCTCTCTTTCTCACTGAGGCATTTCTCCAACAATAGCTGTGCAGCCTCTTTTAATGTGAGCTCTCTCCTCAGAACCTCAGATAATCGACACGCTGTTTAAGGTGTGCACAACAAACCACAGGCTCACAAACAAGTGAGGATGGAAGAGAGAAACGTGGGAGAAAAAAAAACAAAAGTTTGAATGGGACGAAGAATGCTTTGGGAAACATGAGATGGTTCTGGTTGGATATTGTTTTATTTTTAGGCACTGAGTCACCCTTGTTCCCTTGTTTTGGTTGCTTTAAATAGGTGATTATGGCCAACGCATGAAAGAATAGATGCAGACGTAGTCAGCTTTGCACGTGAAGTTATTAGAGCCAAGGGACAAAAATGCTTATTATTAACAAAAAAAATAAAAAAGGAAAGTGCTTCATTAAAGGTGAGATATGTAAGAAATGGCCACTGGTCACATTCAGGCTCATTCATAAACCAATAGAGGGCAGCGTATCAACAGAGTTACTGCCAACTGCTGCCAACTTTTGACTTTCTTCCACTTTCTTGACTTGAAAATGATCTTATACATTGACAAACATCATATGTGTACTTCATGGCACAATTCGAACAGGATCTAAAAAATAATTTGTCCTTCTCCGTTCACTACCATGCATACTTTTCCAAAATAAGCTCTATATTAGCTCGTCAGCTCAGTTAGCGGTAGAAGCTAACGATGCAGAATAAGCACTCGTGGACCAGAGGAGTGTCAGGCTGATTAGCATGCTAACTTCAGTGTGTGTCTCTGCAACACAGTGACTAGGTTAATGTTATAACTTGAAAATAACTCCCCACACACTGTTCACTTCCCTTGCAATGAATTTTTTTTCACTTTTTTTTCCACTGCTTTTGTCGGCCCTAGGTCTTCTCATACGCACCTGTGACTCGATCCACAGGCGCCCAAAAGCTGTACTCTGTGTATTCTGTCAGCCTACCTAATGTGTTATTAAACTGAAGACGGCCGCTCGCTGTGGTATCTTGCAAACCAAACAAGATGATATGATTATGGATCAACCAATGAGGACATAGAGGTTGTTTTGGTGTGAATCATTAGTAGAAAGCTACGTAAGTCAGTTTGCCTGTTAACTCAAAACAGGTCTCATTACATGCTACAACTACATTTGGGGGCAGTTCTAACTCTAAAAACATAGGTGTCATTTACACTTGATTCTGTTCCCTTTTGATGAGTTGGGAATATTACAATATTGACACACATCTTGGACACATTTATTCAGATGTGGAAGTGAAACACACGGAATGTAATTAAATGCTATGTAAGTTAGGAAGTGGTTGAATCCAAAAGTTAGTTATGTTTTTTATCAAACATGTTTTTTTACTTTGAAAAATGGCCCATTGTCCCTCTGGATTTCCACTATCCATCATCTTTTCAGCAGTGTTGGGGAAGCTACTTTGCAAGCGTAGCTTGTAAAACTACATGTAGTTCAGCCTGGCAGTAGTTTGAACAAAGTTCTACCCCTGGAGAAATGGAGTTTGTAAAACTACTGCTAAAAAAAGTAGCTTTAGCAACTACTTATACTCATTATACTCATTTAACTCAGCATTAAATAAATCAACATATGGTGTATATGAAACAAAATGTAATAGCCGACAGAAAATTCACATGCCAGCAGAAATAAGTTTTATTTTTTAAAGAACAAAAGCTGACATTTTTGGTCAACACCACAGGAACTTCAGAGGCTCTTACACTTAGGCACTAGAACTAGATGCCAGAGCAGAATCGCTTTTTGACACGACACACGAGCGGTCTCTCAAAGTTTAATCAGACAGCTGGTTCCGTTTGGCACTAAAAGCACGGTAGCGCATCGGGGGTAGCGGGAGGGTTGTCCATGACGTGCTTGTGGCATATGAGCGCTGCCTGCCTTGGCACAAAGACCCGCCCACTCTGTGAAGCATTTGATGCTGCCAGGGCAAGCCAATCAGAGGCAGTGTTAGCATGTCATGACATGTTCATGCCTTTTTTCAAAGAAAAATAAAATGATATATTATATAGGTCTTTTTTTAATAATAAAAACAAATATTTCATGTTATTTGCCAAAATTGTAGTTTGTAAATTGAGTAGTTAAACTACAAAAAATTACCCAAAAAGTAGTTGAAATACTTGATGCAGCACAAAATATGAATGTAGTTTAACTACCAGCAAGCTACAGCAAATTGTAGTTAAGCTATGTAGTTCAACTACATGTAGTTTAAGTCTCCCCAACACTGCTTTTCAGTTGCTAATCATTGAGTAAGGGGTTAAAATGACAATGATTTTGTAAGATTCCCCACATTTATATGACTTCCAACCTGGAACACAGCAACAGGACAATGGAGTTTTCTATTTGAAATGATTTGCCCTTAAAAAGTGCTTGAATAGTCCGTTAGTCGTATCATTTCAAAAGAGTAACAACGCTGGTTGTACTAACACATAACTTGTGACTTGTTTTTTTTCTGTAGGTTGCCAGTGACATTATCCCCACAACTTTTCAACACAAGGTTACGCCCATGTCTAAAAGTGACCTGTTTCTGAAATGTGGTAAAGGTTTGCAAATCTAAATTCTCCAGTCAAGTACAGCCTCAGATGTCAGCTTCAATTATACCTCAGCTCAGTAAACAACAGGAGGCAGATTGAGTAAATGCCCTGACTTTCCACCTACCTGTGCATGTGTGCATCATAAGTGAAAAAAACGACTTAGAAACCTAGACTTAGAACCAGACACAGACACAGGGAGAGGTCCTTTATCTGAGCTTTTCATGTCAACATCATCTGAAAGGGATTTGCTTGCAGATGCATGTCAGCCTGCTTTTTCAACTAATCGTATATCATTTATCTGAATGTAACGCATTCCTCTACAACAGGCCAGTCACTCCAGGGGCTCCACCCATTTCCCCCCAGATAATAGAATAAGACTCACCATGAAGGAAAAACAACATGTCAATGGAAGCACATACAACAGTTCAGGGTATTTTTGGTCACATAAGGTACAGATAAAATGTACAAAGTGTTTGTTTTTGCAGGCTGGTGAG
This sequence comes from Spondyliosoma cantharus, assembly GCA_900302685.1. Taxonomy (NCBI): domain Eukaryota; kingdom Metazoa; phylum Chordata; class Actinopteri; order Spariformes; family Sparidae; genus Spondyliosoma; species Spondyliosoma cantharus. The sequence continues at coordinate 34,240 of OMLP01029271.1, read as the reverse complement.
CAGCGGTGGTTCAGAAACACAGCATATCAAGTGCATAAACAGATGTCATAGTGCTGCAGCTTCGAGTATAGAATGGCACACTTTTCAGATACAGATGAGGTAAAATTGTCTGAATGTTACGGCCAAACTAACCACAGCTGATCTGGGATATTCCAGCAGCAAAACTCTGCATTTGTTCACAGCCTGCCCAACATGATCTAGTCTGCCAAAGGTAAATCCTCTTTGGCTGACAGAAGATATTCAGGCCTTCGTGTTTACCAGCAGAACAAAAAGTGGAGAATGTTCTTTGAATCAGAGGCTGTGGCAAGTTTTCATCTGAGCTGCCACATCATCAATAACAGACGTGCTGTTGCTCCACCTTGTGGCTCAAACTTGAACCGACCTCACCCAGCGAATAGATGTGACTTAGTATAAAACTGCTGCTCTTTTAAGGACAGTAATTAATATCAATGGGCTTAAATGAAAATGACATTTGAACAAAGTTGTGCAACATTAATATGACATTTGTGCGGCTGGGAAAGGAGCACTGTTACATATATTGGTTTTTAATGATTGATTAACAAATATTATGGAACTGATGACAAAAGGGAAAACTGTGTCTCAAATTGTATTGTCTTCAATCTACTCTATAGGCTATGACCCAATTTATACAGTACAGATAAATCATTTAGTCTCAATCTACACTCAATCAACACAGTTGAGATTCCATGTCAACTAATCCTCTCTAAAACGTTTCTGTCTTGTGGGAAACCCTCTTATCCATGAATCAAAGATCAACAAAAAGTATTCCCAACTTCAGATATTTGTCAGCTTATGAACCAATGCCACTCTGCTGGGAGACATTGTGAAGAACATTTGATGTTTTATTAATTGTATGTCATAATTGAAATTATCATCATTGGTATTATTTTAAATGTAGTTAGTTATTAGGCACAACTGAACCCCTGTGTGTTTAATGTGTTTGCAGACGTTTGCGTATTTGTTCCACTGTTACACAATGTTTGATCACTGTAATATTATTATTTCCCTACCAGTGTTAGTAGTAGTAGAAGTGATAACAGTGTCTAGCAGTGTATTGTCTAGCACATTTCATGAACACAGTGCTCAAAGTATTTGCATCCAACAGCAGCTTCTGTTGTAGTAAACACTAAAGTGATCAAAAGTGTAATAAAGTGACTGCATGTGTCCCCTTTTAAAGTTGAAATCAGGCTTTCATTCACTTCTGTTGTTTGGGAGAATGCTGCAACACTGTTCTGCTGTGAGGATCCAGAAATGTTTCGTGAACTTACAACACTTCACATGACTTTCCATCGGCCTGGGGCTCAGTAGATAATGACTGGATTTGTATTTTTTGTGTGAACTCTGAAATACTCTGTTACAGGTAAGAGTTACACATTTACAGTTTTTTCTAAAGCAAATGCACACAAGCATTGGCGCTATAATATCCCTGAAAGTGGATGAAGTGCAACTTATGCAGAATGGGACATCTCCAAAAAATGAATGAAAATAAATAAATATCATATCAGGATATTAGATTATAATGATGTATTAAGGTTTTGAAACTACTTAATGTAGTGTATCTGCTTCATCTTGGGGATCATTAAAGGTTTATCTTCATCTATGATATAACATAATAAGTAATCTGTTGATGATATTTTATAACATGTTTACTAATTTTGCAAAGTGACCACTAAATAAATGTAGAGGAGTCAATTGTAAAATATTCGGCTCCAAACTGTAATGTAATATAATGTAAGGTGTAAAGAAGCAGAAAATGGGTAGAAGTACCTCAAAATTATATAGTACAGTACAGAACCTGAGTATATTTTTCTTTACAGAGTATTTTTTACAGTTTATTAAAATTACTTTTACTGAAATACTTCCTGTACCACTTGAAAAGCGTGTATTTCTTCAGTCTGACGCCACTGCATGGCTGATCGGAGTACAGCAGAACATACAGAACAAATCACTTTTCTTCCTCTGTGGTTTCCAGCAGCGTCGGACGGCGCAAGTTTGTCCCACCGCGGCTGCCGTAGCAGGAGGAGGAGGCGAGTGACTGGTCCTTTGACGTGGAATATTTCCGTAAAGAGACGATGGAGGAGTAGCAGCGTGTACCTGATAGCTATCCCGTATTAACCTCACCACCGAAACGGGGTTTAGCCGTGCATCCCGGACGGATCTGGGTCCACGGGAGTCGACGGACAGCAGTCTTTCGCAGACTGATCCCCGTTTTGTTCCCCCGCCTCCCTCCGTTCAGCTACAATCATGATTAAAGCCATTTTAATATTCAACAACCATGGGAAACCGAGGCTGTCTAAATTCTACGAGCATTATGTGAGTAACGTGAGATGTATTGCACCGCTGTTTGCATATTGTGCTGCTTGTTAGTGCGATCGACGGGCCAGGATGGAAAAAGTCGACCAGAAATATGAATGTGTGGCTGTTATGATACTTTGTTTTAATGTTTTCTCATGCAGCAGACCGAGCCGGAGTCCCCCCCCCCCTGCGAGGGCTGCATACGTCCCGATGTTGTTGCACACAGTTTGAATGGGAAGGTGTTGACTTTACACAGCCTCAGTGATGATGTGCTGTTTTGTTTCAGCCCTGCTGTATGAGATGTCAGTCTGAGCCCCGCTGTCCTTTTAAATATGAATAATTGAACGTGTGCAAGCCGAAGCGAGGCTATCCTGTTCCTGCCGAGCCTGTGTGAACTGGACCGAGCCCACTTTTTTTTTCTTTTCTTTTTAAATGTTATATTAAATCCAGCTGTGCTGACGCGGGACTCACAGTGGACTCTGTTTGTGTCACATGACTTCAACAACGCCCTTGTGAGTGACTCGTGCTCATTCATTCAAACCTCTCACCGCTGCTGGGGCTCGATGAGCTCCACTGTCATTAACTTACCTACACGTCCTGTCAGAAAACACAAAGAAATGAGCTCCATGTAGGTAGCTAATGACAGGTTATGTAATATCCGTTCACTGGGCAAGCTGTGTTGGCTTGTTCTCATAATTGGATTTATATCTCAAGGTTGGCCGCCTGCCCCCCCTTTCTTTACTATTGCTGCTACAATAGCAAGGTGCCCCGGCCAGGCAGTTTCATTAACTGTGCCCCCTTTACCAAAATGTCACATGTGGATTTTTTGGCCCTAAAATCACAATTATGTTTTGTGGATTGAAAAGGTTTCGTGCGATTATGTGAAAGAACAAGAAAGTCACATGTGAACTGGACACTCTCACAAGTGATTGGCTTTTTACACATGTTGAAACAGAACACTTCCACATTCCCCTTTTTGTTGTCAATTTAAAGGCCGCCCGATACATGATTTCTGGGCCGATGCTAATATCAACATTCGGGACTGAAAAACTCTGATAGATACAAGGCACAAGGTTATTTATTCGTCATTATGCAACACAGGGTTGCTATATTGGTGCATCTTTTCAGTCTTCGACTCCACGCTTGATTAGCATGGCTCTTATTCTGATTCTCTCCCTCCTGATATGTTGACACATCAGCCGATATATATACACGCATTCTTTGCAGTGATCCCTCAAATGTGATTATCAAACACTTGCTGTTTGTAACAGAGGCAAGATGTTGTACGGATTGACAATAAACTTGATTGTCTTAGGTGACATCAGTTTGCTAAAACAGAAAACTGGGAATGTAATATTTAGAATTGAACCCATGCATCTTTATCTGCAATATAATCTGTTTAAAAAGATAATTTCCATATCATATAATTTTGGGCAGAATATAAGCGGATACAGATATATCTGTAATAGGCCAATATCATCCGATAATATCAGACAATTGATATATCGGGCTCTTCTTGGCACCATGCTGTAAGGAAACATAAGATGTTCAGCCTGCTTTGTGGCACCAAAAAAAGGCAGGTATTTTAATCCAAAGCAAGATCTTTTCCAAACTCTAACCAAGTGTTTTTTGTGCCTAAACCCAACCAGACAACATAAAGAAGATTATGAATGAAAAAACCCAATGGTACGTAAAGTTTCAACATAAAGAATTGAACAGTTTGGACAGTAGGTTTAGTCAATCAAGATGTTTAAAGATGTCAGTTTTAGGAAACAGTGCTGATAATTTCACAATGTTTGGACATTTTAGAGATGAATCAATACTGAAAACACTGGTTAGTTGCAGTCCTGCTGTCTGCAGTCAAAACACAGTGCTGCTTTATTTAACCGGCTGTAGGGTCTGTTGAGATGGCCATGGCTGTATTTGTGTGTCAGTAGGATGAATTGAAATTGATCGGATTATAAGGAGGCTGTATGCAGACACCATCTGTTATATTAAAAGCTGAGGTGAAGGCTTACTGGCTGCATGGCAGGATATAATATTTCACACATGCTGCTGGCTGTGAAATCTACTTTAAGTAAGTTTATTGTTAAGACTGAGGGCCTGCTTTAGAGGCTGTGCAGACAGTGTGTGTGTGTGTGTGTGTGTGTGTGTGTGTGTGTGTGTGTGTGTGTGTCTTGTCAGTGTGTGCGTTGTGTTGAGAAAGAGGCGTTGTCTTGTTAGTTGGAGCCGGTCTGCTGGCTCTGACCTAAAGGTTAAGCATCCGTCTGATATAAGGGCGACATGTTGGGCGGAGAGGAGGGTGAAATATGTACACCCACGAGTGTCCGCAGTGCCCATTCAAAACATGCTGTTCCTCATAGGAGTAGGAGTCTCCATAGGACAGGTTATTATATTCAGAACAGTTTCAGTACATTATAATCCACAGTACAGTGTTATAGATATTTTATAAGAGTAATTCTTTCCTTTCTTTTTGGACATTTCTGTGTAGAAACAGACAGGAAACATGTCACAAAATGGGGATGTTGCATTTTGTAACTGTGTCCTTGATGTTAGGCCACCTGTATGCACTTGAAGTTCACATTTGATGTCTCCCACTCAGGGAAGAGCGGTGTCACTGCTGTTAATACTTTGCCAAAATTGAGAGGAAATCTGCATGTCCAGAATACCAAACGTAGTTAGTGTGTAGGAACCACTTACACAACACCACAGACATATTTAATGAGAAGACGCTCCTGCTGTGTGAAGTCTCGCCGTTGTGCTTAAACTGTGAGTAACCCTGCTGGTCGGATGCTGCAGGTCACATGACTGATTCAGCCTTCCAGCCAGCCGCGCACCGGACAACCTCCTGTCTCCTTGTGCTCACTGACCTGTTATGCTCTCTTAGGGGGGTCATTAGCACCCTTTGGTGAGGCTGACTCAGTGTTTCTGTACACAACAAGACTTTAAACACAGTGGTCTTTTGATTGAGGATTTTGAGGTCAGACCATGTGTGTTTGGAGCCCGGGACTGTGTTTTCATTTTTCATTTATATTGTTGAAAATATATATTTTTTTTGTTTAGCCCTAAAGCAGTCCTCGACGCAGTCAGATATTTATAAACTTGCTGTATTCTAGCTTGAATCTGTTTTTTTTTTTTCGTTTTTTTTTTCATGGCCCTCTATTAGTTCAGGAAATGTTCAGATTTGAGCGCCTCTTAAAGCCTTTTAGTGAATGCTTGCAAACACGCCTACAGCTATTTGAGGTTTTTAAACAGAATCTCATCCATTAGCAAACAATAAGATAAGCATGCCTCAGTTCAGCTTCTACAATGAACTGATTGCCTCCGTAGCCCGTAGGCATAAGTGTATGTTTCATTATGACGAAGAGAACGGTTAGTGTATAAATCCCGCTCCATCGCTCAGAACTAATACATGTATTCAAGAAAAGGAGAGGTGAGAGAGGTGAACCATTAATTTAGCTGTTGGCCCAGTCTGCTGGCTGGAAGTAATGAGATTGCTCACAGGAGGGTATTAGGTGCACAAACAACACATTGTTTACCCTCTTCTCTTTGTCTAACAATCTGTTTTTTCTCATTTCCTCCCGCAGACTGAAGACACGGAGCAACAGATCATCAGGGAAACCTTCCACTTGGTCTCAAAAAGAGACGAGAACGTCTGTAATTTCCTCGAAGGTGGAATGTAAGTTGTGCTATTGTCAAGCAAGTGTGTCAGTGGAAGTAAATGCTCTAGTAGATAATTTACTCTGGAGCAGCATTGCAGGAAATTGTAAAGGAAAGCTCGGAGGGCTTTTTGAATGCCCGTGGGTAGTAACCATGTCTCAAAGGTTATTTATCATTCATGAATGAGGAGCGGATCAAGTGTCGTTTTACTCCGATTGCTCTCGCACGTCTTCCCTCTGAACGGTCTCCGTCATCTGGAATTGTGTGACATGTATCCAGTCAGGACGGGTAACCGGTGTGATGTTTCCTTGTCCGCTGTGTTTCAGGTTGATTGGAGGATCAGACTACAAGCTGATCTACAGACACTACGCCACACTGTACTTTGTGTTTTGTGTGGACTCCTCAGAGAGTGAACTAGGAATTTTAGACTTAATCCAGGTAAAAAGCCTGGGAATACATTGTGTGTCTCTCGCTCTGTTGCAGTACACTTTCTTTCTTTCTTTCTTTCTTTTTTAAACAATATATTCTTTTTTTCAGGTATTTGTGGAAACGCTGGACAAATGCTTTGAGAATGTCTGTGAGCTCGACTTAATTTTCCATGTAGACAAGGTAGGAAATACTCTTGAATTTTTTTACCTCTTTTTGAGGTTACCGATCTATAACACTGATTGATGGTTTAATCCCATAAACTTTTAGGAAATCAGGAATCAGTTGTAATATCCTGCCTGAGCCGTTATTGCCTCATATTATAGTGACACACTCATCTGATGACCTAACCGGTGACTTCCCGTGTTTTGATTTCAGCCATAATTGGCCTCTCACAAAGGAACTTAAGTATATGCTACCATTGAGATTGATGAATTAATTACAGTAATTTTAGCTCCTCAAATGTGAAGATTTGCTGCTTCTCTCTGACTAATATGATCCTGCTCTAGTAATATATTTGAGTTTTAAAGTGCTTAAGTAAAAAATTTGAATATATCACCTAAGGTTTTTGCGTTTCTTTTTTGGACATTTTTCACAAATTAAAAAATAAAACAAGACAAAAAAACAAAACAAAAACAAACACAGAAAATAATCTGCATGTTAATCAATAATTAAAATGATGATTTTATTTTAACAACGGCCTAACTGCAGTTTTGATTTCAGCCGTCAGGGTCTGACAGCAGGGTTGGCCCGGGTCTTTAAGTTCCACAATTTAGCATTCATAAGCAGTATTTAAACATTTAATAAATGGTTTGTGACACACTAGAACGAAGGGTAAGGCTTTATAGAATGTTTTGTGTAAAAGTGAGGAGTGTATACACTTTATGTAAATCCAAGATTTGTGATAAACATTATTTATATAGGGCCTTATAAGTTCTTATGAGTTGCTTAGAAACATAATGATGTGCTTGATGAGACTATGCAAGTGTTAATAATAGCATCATTAACATGTTTGAAGACATTTATAAATGTATTAAGCACTTAATAAGTGCATCAACACAGGTTTATTGTTAGACAACAAGACATTTATAAGCACTTAAAGCAGTTTACAAAAACTTAAGAATTCATTTGTTGAGTTTAACTAACTGACCGATCACTTAGCCTCATTACCTATTAACAACTTATTACCTTAATACAGAACATAACTGAATGTCGTTGTGAGCAGCTAAAAAGGATCATTAACGTATTTGTCTACAATTATAACTTCTCACGAGGTCTGCCTTTAAGTGTAGCTGGTATATATATATTCTAATTGTTGACAAATAATGCATATTATTAATAAGCACTTTTTATAGTATAATTATATCAGCTTACCATACAAATAAAGCTCTTTATAAGCCATTTATAGAATATTTGAAGACTGTCAATGCTAGATAGGTGTACTTAAAGCACATGCAGTTCACTATATTTGTTTAATGATATGAAAACATCTTATTTGTCTTTAGGTCCACAACATTCTGGCGGAGATGGTGATGGGCGGGATGGTCCTAGAGACCAACATGAACGAAATCATCACGCAGGTGGATGCCCAGAACAAGATGGAGAAGTCTGAGGTAAGCCTGACCCTGCGCGTCCTGTACTGTATGTATGACCTGACTCTGCCTCCATACTCTCGGAGGCATCGTATGCAGTATGCAGGCATGTGTGTATGCTGCACCCTGCATGCTACTCTCAAGTGACCTTGTGGATGCTCCCTACCTACTCTTGAGTGTTTGTGCTCTTTTTTCGGCCTCTCCTCTCGCTGCTGCACTGCTCAGTCCCGACACAGGGCCTCAACATATCCTCTCCTGTATCCCTCAGTATAAAAGTACAGTATCATAGTCATCACTTGTGTCATTATTATGGAGACTTAACTGTGTCATTGTCCAGTGCATCTCTGGCCATTGAGTCGCTCAACCACCATCTTATATTCGACCATATGTCCATGAAAACAGGCTGGTTGTAGGTTGTGTTTTACATTCTTATTATTCCAGTGAAGAATGTGAATTTATACAAGCTGTCCATGTTGGCGTAAATGCTTTTTCCAATCTGTTTTGTAACATCAATAAGCCAGTGTCCTCGCTTAGATATTTGCTCTGTGCAAGGACATTGCTTTGCTTTCCATACAGCTTCTGCGAGCAGATAAAAGCATTCATTTGCTCATCGGGACGTTTTTTTAGACAGCCAGAGACAATTTGATGAAATCATTTCTGTTTTCCATAATGTGGATTTTAGCCTCTGATAGTCCAAAAAAGTAAAGATTTGGCTCTGTTTAATATCGAAACATTGAGGCGACGAGTCCCTCTAACTTTTTGCAATGACGATCACTGACAGAAAGTCACCAAGTTGTGCAAATTTGTTGTATTTTGTTACGAAGACAACAAAGTGAAGGGTTATGTTGTCGCTGACATCAATTGTGTGCTCTAACATTTGACTTGTAAAACCTTCAGTGTTAACGAAGTACACTTTTTTTCTAAAAATCTTAAATTGCATTTTGTGCTTTTTGACGAGACAGAATCTTCTTTTTCGATTGATGTTCTGTAAGCAGAGTATTTTACTGTTCTACAATCATCAGAGCTGCTCTGTCTTTCCCTCTTGGACCTACCCTAGACCGCTGTGTGTGTTCACTCACACTGACACTAATTCAAACGACATTGTTGATTTATAGGGCATTCCCTGGGGAACAAGGATCGAGCTGTTCTCCCTCCAATCTGACTGATTAGGCGGCATTATTGTTCTTACATCAAACTTTCTCAATCTTTTAATTTTGTTTATAGCGGTGAAAATAAATGTGACAGATGCTTTGAATCATTTTGTTTGCTTTAAAGATGTGGTCTATGATAGGTCCTATCACTTTTTTTCTGTGGAGATAAACTGTAATTACTTTAATCTGCTTTAACATTCCTCATTCCTCTTTTTCCTGACCCTGTCTAGTTCTTTCCATTCTTCTCTCTCTTTACAGACGTTTATCTTTCAGTCTACCAGGCAGGACAGGTAGACACAGGTACTGCTAAATTTACAACCAAGCACTGTAACCTTAACTGAAGTTTACTTCTCCCCCAAGTCTCTCCATATGGCCCTCCATGTAATAGCAAGCTGACGTCACTAACATACAGTAGGAATCTTTAATGGCAGACCCAAAAATGTTCCCGTTCCTCTTTAAAACTCACAATCGTTCTTGTCACTTTGGTGAATGTACACAGGGTGGGCTGGATAATAGAAACAGCAGACAGTATAATGCAATCTATTACACAAGATTTGTGAAATTTGTAATGTTGAGACTGTCAGAGAAGTGGGCGTTCAGCGCTATAGTCACTTTTGAAGCTGCAGCTTGTCCTGTTGCATTAACAGTATTGTAAGGTGTACCCATTATATTGTCCACAGACTGTATTTGAAATAATTATAACAGGCTGCAGAGTTTATTCTCATGAAATCATATTCTGAGTTCTTTAACACAACTTCAGAACACAATTTTAGTAAATATTTTAATGTGATTTATCTCTTTGTGTGATAATCACATGTAACTGTGACACTGTGTCATAAATTCTCCGGCCTCTCGTCTTGTTTTATCGCAGAGAGTGAGATGAGAGGATCGATACCACTCTGGTATCTGTATGGTAGATATGTAGCTAGAGCTAATAGCAGGATAGCTTAGTTTAGTCTAGCTCAGTGTAAAGGATGGAAAGAGGAGGAAACGGCTAGCTGTGCTTAGGTAACAATGATGCGTATTCCTTTAAAGGTCTCACCCACTAAAACACACACAGCTTGCCTTAAACCAAAAATAAAAGCCCTCTACTGTCGTCATTTCTCACGTTTTATTTTTAGGGGTACTGCTCCAGCCTTTAAAAGGCTCTCTGACTGAACATACACCAGAGAATCAAGCCACCATTGTGTGTTTCACAGCTGGTGTTACTATTTCTGGACATGTTAGTCACCCGGCGTTTGATTAAAAACCCACCATTTTGGACTTACACAGTGGGGCTCCAGGCTACCCACTGTGAGGCAAAAGTATCTGGAGTCTGACAGTCAGCGTTCCTCTCAGTTAACGCCACGGTCATCTTTCCGTCCAACACAAGTCTCCTTCAGTCGTGGCAGAGGGAGGAATGCCCACAAGACAAACGGTCCATTGAAATAACCTTGTGAAACTAAGTGAAGTGGATGAATGTACATTCCAGACATACTCTGTGTGCCATATCGCTAAATGATTTACGAGGGTTTGTCCTCACAGAGCCGGGGAACATACAGTTCTGCTGTGCCTCAAACCTTCTGGTCATTTTTGGGTCTTTCTGCTAAAGATTCAGTCTGGGGGGGGGTTGGGGGATCTCTAACCGCAGTGATTCTCAAATGTCTGCTCACACTTGAGATGAAAACATCAAATCATTCACTCTCTGCAGATGTGTTTTTACTGTGTCAAAAGAGCTAAACTACCTTGATACATTACTTTTAAAAGAATGCTGAATTGCTTTGATACGTTTTAGCATTGAGATTCATTGTGTTAGAGCTAAGTGCCTCCTCTGTCCCTGAGAATAGATCTCCCATTGTAGTTTAACACTACTAGACTTACAACCTCCTCATGTCATCAGTAGTTACACTGTAGACGTGTAAATGACACCATATTCGGTAACGCTTCATATTGAGGTAATGGGCATTAGTTAATAGGAAATCAGGACCTTATGAGACTTATGAGGTGCTTATTGATATTATTAAAACTATATAAGTGTTCACAACAGCATGATTAATGGATTTACTGTTAGTTTATATATATGACATTTATAAGCACTCATTACAAACACAAAAGAGGAATGGAAGGGAAAGGGTTTTTTAAAAGATAATAACATTTTAGAAGTTTCTAATTAACAATCCCAGTTCATAATGAAAATGAAATAAATCAGCATTGTGAAAGATATTTACTTTTTTTTACACAGCGCCACTCTTCACTAGAGCATATTTTCCTCCCACTTCATATTGTGTTGTGCTACTTTGTTAGTAAGGTTAGTACCAATTATCTTTTCCACAAGAAATGGTTGAGTGGCTTTAGCCAGTTTTGGATATTAGTTCACAGACTTGCTCCATAAGGACAATACAAACAAAGATGCAGTCGTTCTATCAATCAAATCAAATAAAAATAATACAAAAATTTAAAAAACAAGTTGCTATGCCTTCTCCAGCTCCCCATCTGGAATGAGCGCTGCATGTGGTCAAGGTTGATAAAATGTGGATAAATATTAAATATTAGCAGTAAAGTGCAAAACCATTAACATACCTTATAAGTGCTTATAAATCTAACAATGAACATGTTTATTGTGCTATAATTAACACCTGTATAGTCTTTTTAATGTTTATAAGCATATAAGCATAGTTATTATAAGGACTTATTTTTGCCTATTAACTAATGGACTGCAATATAAAGCGTTACCCAATATTCTTGTTCCTGTGTTCACAAATATGTATTTAGACAGCCATGCGTAGTCTGTCCAGAAGTAACTGAACCCACGAGAAGAGCAGAATCATCTGTTTTATTATGGCTAACATTACGTTTGACATGTTCCCTTGAAATTTGACGCACACATTCTATACACACCTATCTATCCAAACGTCATTTCCGTCTTCATACCCAAAATCCATTTTTTCTGCTTTACCCAATTCTCTCCATGCATTTTTACCCTTATCGGTCCTCAAGAGTCCGGTGGGTTCACTTTCCAAGCAATGCTGCCTTTTGTCCATTTGATGAATGTCCAGTACTGCTCAGTATATCCAAATTAGTGAATGGTCTAGTACAGTGTGTCCTCACAGTTGATTCATAATTGGCTCTGGTTGTGGTGTAAATCATTATAGAACCAAATAATGCATGTGCATATGAAGCTGTGAAGGCATCTGAATGTACATTTTGCACATGTTGTCTGTCCGAGTAGCTGTCAGTGCTTTTGCATTTTGTCAGCAGTTGTTTGTCTCTGTTTAGCACTGTGTGCGTATGTGTGTCCAATGTTCACTGTTCAGTGTGTGTGTGTGTGTGTCGTGTAAAGCATGATTTTTGATTTACTGATTTCTATCTTATCATCCCCTCCATGTGTGTTTTGTGTGTGTATGTGTGTGCAGGCCGGTATTGCAGGAGCGCCTGCTCGTGCCGTATCAGCTGTAAAGAACATGAACCTCCCGGAAATGCCCAGAAACATCAACATTGGTGACATCAGCATAAAAGTGCCAAATTTACCCTCCTTCAAATAGTGGCAGCGAGATCCTGAGCCTGCAGATGTCAGCCAATGTTTACCGTGATGCAATCTGTTTACCAAAACCTCAAATTACTAACTTTTATCAAAACTATACACCTTGAAGGTACTATGTGATTTGACACTCCTTGTTCTGGCTGTTATCTCTTTGTTTTTCCTACTAAAAAAAAAAAGAGTGTTTTATGTGATTTTTTTTTTTTTTCTGTTGGAAGGAAAAATTAAGTATTTATTTATCAGTGGTACATTCCTTCTGCCTCGCTGGGGGTTGGCCCTTGATGTTTAGCTGCTACAGTACCGATCTGTGTCAGTTTGTAACTGAAATTATTTCACTGACAAGTGTTTACTTAAAAGAGAAAGTGTGGCAGGTGGTGATGTTTTGGGAAAGACTTAATGGTTTGGTATTTCAGGCTTGAGAAATCAACTAGTGGAGGAAAGGGCATGAAACCATTTCAAATACCAAATTGGAACAGGTCTGCTACAGTATTGGAAGTCATACATTACAGCTCGCTGGTAAAATCAGTAAACAATATTATTATATTGCAGATATGCTGTGTGATAGAAATATGAATATATGCTGAAATGATTTTTTTTCTTATTTGTATGCAAAATATTTTTAAATGATTTATCATGTCTTATCAAATATTTCTCTTAATTTTAATCTGTGCATGAACTTTTTTCTCTTCTTTTTCAACATAATAAACTGTCGAAATTCAACTGTTGTGTTTGTCTTTTTTCATTATTACTATTGTTTGATATTGTCAATATGTGTCTGATACAGTACATTAAACAAATAGTCTAAGGTGCACCATATCATTATTTTGTCCTTGGAGATGTTTCACTAATGTGATCTTGTTTAAAAATTCAGCATGTGGCAGGCTATAACTTAAGGTATGGGTAATGTAGTCAAATAAAAGAGTTAATAGGTGTAACTGCTGACTGTGTTAATGTTGAATAAAAATGCTAGTGCTTTACAGACCTCTTAAAAGCAGTTAAGTCAAATTTTTGGTTGTGAAAACTCTTTGCCTGTTCTGACTATTTGACTGGCTCCAGATGATCTGGTTAACGCGGTTCACTTAACACCAGGGCTGTCACAACATGCCAGTAACAACGATAACCGGGATATACAATTTTTTTTTATATTGAGATCATGTGAATAATCCTGTGCAGATGTTATGCCTTGTGGATCTCTTGATTATCAGTTCATGGTTGCCCTTTCACAGTTAAGTGTAATTTTTTTTGGTGCACTTGCACTACCTGTTTTTTTCCTTTTCTTTTCTTTTGCTGTGTTTATTTTGACCATTATGCAATAAAATATAATGGCAAATTGTTTAATGTTTTATTTATTTATTCATATTTATTGTATTTATTGATAATAAACACTTGGTTACAGACTTGGTTTATCCATCATTAACTCTGATCAGTAACTGATGACTTTGATCAATGGATGTTTAAATGCCTGCCAATGTGGTTTTGTAATAACCAGGCATCACAAAAATTGTTCGATTAAATGGCTTCACTGGCATTTAAGGCATTAATTACTGTTTTAAGAAACATTATGAAATCATTAGTTAGATAGTATAAACTTCATAAAGGGTTCCCCGTCAGAGATTGTGGGTTTAAGCAGCAGTAAGTTTACGCTTTTCCCTGCGCATTTGTTGCGGGCTCTGTTTGTCCATTTCATATTCCGTACTTACTCTTGTAGTAGAAGCTTCAGTTGTGCGCAGCTTTTACGCAAACACCGCGCCAGCGGACTCAGCTGTGTGGTCACAGTTCAGCGTGAAATTGATTGAGATATTACTCTTGACATTGTTGTGCTAGAGTATAAAGTGACACAAAAGTAATTGATTTGTCTGTAATTTGTTCTTCACTGCGCATGCTTGCCGCAGCTTTGACTGTCACATGTACCGCTGTCTGTCTCGTGACAACAGGAAGGGGGAATAACAACAGTGAGAGGATGCTGCTGCTGCTGCTGCTGCTACTTTGACACTTTGACACAACTCTTAATTTTTCATTCATAGAAAACCGAAGACAACAATGACTTCAATTATCAAAGAAACACAAAGGTGGGCAGCTTCTTTATTTAATTCCGAGACAAAGAGTCTTTCCAGTAACTAACGTCAAGCTAAGTTACCTGTAGCCTAACGCAGCTTCATGAAAGTTCTCGATATTTTGATGTGATGCATTAATGAATATTAGCAAACACGTAGAACTAGCTTGAGGAGGATTTATGTTTCTGATACCATCGTTAAACTGTGTTATTATCAGCTTTTATTGCTCTTTTTTGGGGGGGAAATTAGCCCTCTGTAGCTTCCTTCTTCCACTTTCTTCTAACAAACCTGCACGTTAAATTGTAACGTTACATGAGGGCTCATTCATTGCATTGTGGTGGAGTGAAGTAGCTACATGCTTAAGTGAGACACTGACAGTCCACTGTTGTCTTCTAGTAAGACTCAGTACAATAACAATACTGCGCTACATTTGAGAAGAGAGTTAATCGTTTGCTTCTGCTGACAAACAATAATATGCTATACACATAATGTATTAGTTGATTGTTTATTGTAAAGTTGCAACTGATGCTGATGAATACTTTGCAGAAATAGTCTTTGTTTTAGTTGTTTCAAATTATTATGATTTTTTACTATAGTATCGATGCATTATTTTAGTGTCAAACGAGGTAGCAGATAAGGCGATCAAACTAACTTAAATACCATAGTAGTTTGTGTAAAAATGTACAAATGCAATAGCTAACAATCACAAACTGAGGCTTAAAGTCATAATTCTTCTGAATTGGTAATAGTTGTGCCAGACAGGTGACTCAAATAATGTGGGTCTAAGTCCCAGACAAGTAGTCTCAAGTGATTTTTTATCAGGCAAATTAAGTCAAGTCGATTATTTAGTTCAGGCAAATCTAATCCCAGTTCAAATCACTTATTTCTCCTGAAGATACTGCAGTCTTACCTGTCCAGATTATATTGTAGTGAAGATCTGATATGACATGAACATATAACTGCAATATAAGATGCACAGACTGGGCCTAAAAAGCACCATTCTTCAGAACTGGTCATTATGGATACGTGTGTGTGTGTGTGTGTGTGTGTGTGTGTGTGTGTGTGTGTGTTCTTTGCTGTTTTAAAATCTGTAAAGCACTTTGTGCTACATTTCAATGTATGAAAAGTGCTCTATAAATAAAGTCTGATTGATTAATTGATTGATTATAAATAAGCAGTACTCAAGTAAAATTTTGAAAGTTCTCTTTCGATGGTTATTATGGGGTTTGGTTACTTTGGCTGTGTGTGTGTGTGTGTGTGTGAGACAGTATGTCTACACACAACCTAATTTCAGGCTGCCATTCAGTCTTCACACAGATGGTCTTATTTATTCTGTGGAAACCACCTCCTGTTTGCTGATGCTGTATGTTGTCACTCGGAAATGTTTGTATGTGTCTTTGCCGTCATATATACATTGCAGTTACCTTTGAAGTTCACTGACACCTAGAGTGAAATGCCTTTCATCGAGGACATAACTGAAAGATCTGAGTACTTTCCACACCGCTGTCATCAACGTTCATGACTCTTCTTTCCAAACAGCATAAAAGAAGCGGTGACTTTCATCAACACAATTGATGCGAACAAATTCTCCAGGCTGATCTCCCGCATCATTCAGAAGCTTCATTTGAAGGTACAGACACTGCACAGTGCTATCCGTGACAAAGACAAGAGGCTTCTGAGGCTTTTGCAGAAAAGCTGCAGTGCCAGAGAGAGCAGTGCATGCATAATGACTTATCGGAGCATCAGTCAGACTTGCTCTAATGAATGTCCACTCATGCCTGGCCCTGTTGACCATTCAGATTTTTTTTTTATTAGGCTCATTCATTCCATGAACAATTAGTCTGGTTGATTAGATTTTTTTGACTTGCTAAATGAAATTAATTTTGTTTAATCATAATATGCCATTCAAAAGATATCTTGATGATAATCAGAATCAGAATCTGAATCAGAAATCCTTTAATGTCCCGCAAATGGGGAAATTGGTTTGTCCCAGCAGCCAAATGATAGAATATTACAAAAGACAAAACCAATAGCAATATACTTAATATATATATACATATAAACGTGATATAGTACAAAATTAACAGCAGTGAATATTTATCCACAAATACAAATAATAAAGATTATGATAATGATGTAAAGAACAGATGTATCTTATGACATTTATAATGACTGTTGCATGATTGCTCACTGACATGGATTCCTCATTGATGGAATGGAGCCACTGTTACGCTTTCACTTGTGACCGTTTTTTGCTTGGCTGGTTTGTGAGCAGGGTTACACAAAAACTAAAAAATAGATTTTCACCAAACTTGGATTGAGAATGTGTTTTGGCCTAGAATAGACCCAATTAACTTTTGGGGCAGATCCTGATAAAGGGATGGATCCAAGAACAGTGCAAGATAGGTTTTTATAGATTTATGATTTATGATTTATAGATGTATTATTTTCTTTACAGTGTCATTTAACAAAGTTTTTTCATGATGTAGCTTGATGCTGTAACCAAATATATGGTAATTGTACTTGATTATTGACCATGATGAGAATTTGATTATCCTAAAAACTACTTGGTCAAGATTAGATTATCATATGCTGATTGTGAGTACACAAACGCCTACCAGTGAAAACAAACCATAACACATTGAATTGAATTTGAATGGTTCCTCTCATAACCTGGCTCTTGATACCCACATGGTCCATTCTATAACTGTTGTCCTTTCTTTTTAAAAATGTGTTGATCCTAAATCAGAAAGAAAGTTTTCATTGATTCTTCAGGTCCTGAAAACAGTGATTGTTCGATGACTTTTTCACACTGACACTGTAAATGATGTTGTTTTTATTTTCAAAGGGAGAGCGGACGTTCAGTGAAGATGAGGAGCAAAAACTTCAGGCTGCACTCTCGTTGGATAAACAGGCTCTTAATCTAGTCCTGGAAACCGCTGCCTTTATTCTAGAGCAGGTGAGGGGAGATCACCGCACATTAGTGCAAGTTTTTACCTGATTTTTGTTTATAACATGATTGAAATACAGATTCTTCTAAGTTATGGTTTCTTTTTTCTTTATTCTTCAAAGAAGAAAGAAAAAGGCTTTGCCCAAAGGTTTCCATTAATTTGGATGTGGAAATGAAGCAATTTGATGAGTCTAACCCATTTAGATATGTTACAAAAAAGTCTTGCTTGACACTATATGGTGTAGATAAACCATGGAAAATTATTCCTCAAGCAATCAAACAGACCAACACATGTCAACTCTAGGTTTTCATCACCTTGAGACCAAGAAGACCGAGAGCTGATATACCTAGAGTTGATGGTTAGAATCCTAGAGTTGACATGTGTCGGTCTGTTTATATCCCTGACAATTTTTTTTCCCCATAGTCAGCACCACTTAGTGTCAAGCAAGAGTTTGGATGGAGGATTTTTTTTTAAGTCTTACCTGCTCCTCCAATGAGCAGGTAAGAGTTCCAGGAATTTTTCGAACTCTTACCTGCTCCTCCAATGAGCACCTGTCGGATCAGCTATCGGAGCCATGCAGTGCTTCCTTCTTCCATATGCTATTTCAGTGCAGAGAGGGTCTTTTTCCGTCCAGTTCACATTTAACCTTCTTGGGTTGCAAACACTAAACCAGAAACAAAAAGAAACTGCACTAATTGACCATACAAAATCGCTGTTACTATCTCCAGGAGCTGTGCGGATGCCCGCAAGACAATTTATGATGACAGAGGACACAGTTTACAAATGTACTGTATGCATTCCTACCATGACCATGAAGAGATGCATTACCACGGATAGAAAACCTCTAGTTCTGTGCTTTGTGCAGAGGTGAATACTTTGTGATCAATATGTGATCAAATCTTAAAGAAAGATAGAAATTGTATCTGTACAGTAGTTGGATTTATAGCTTTAGTGTGAATCACATCATGAGCCTATTTCTCCAGCTGGGGTCACTGTTGCATTGTGAATTGCTGTGTTGAAACAATGCTGGGTTGAGTGTTGGCAGTAAATAGGAACAAGACTATAAGAATGATCTGTTACACCTGTAAAACATGGTTAATGGTAACATTTATCTCCTCTCCCCTGCAGGCCGTGTATCATAATATGAAGCCAGCCTCTCTGCAGCAACAGCTGGAGACGGTTCATCTAAACCCAGAGAAGGCTGAGATGTTCTCTCAGGCCTGGGCCTCAGCTGGACCTGAGCTGGTGGAGAAACTGAAGCACAATGTCTTTGCCCCAAAGAAGGTAATTAATTATTTGGCACCAACTCTGACTTACAGTGCCCCACAGTGTCTTGACACCAAAGTACAAGATGAATCCACTCACAGACACTAATGTAATTGTGGCCTCCATTGAGTTTTTCACAGCTCACACAATTTGTCACCTTAATTTTAAAACTTGTTCCTCTTTGAAACTTCATTAAGCAGTGACACCTCAAACGGTGTTCCTTTCACAGTCAGGCGAATTAATATCCAACACTCAGTAAATAAGCAGCATGTAAGCATCGGTCACATTATGCTGGAGTTGTTGCTGCTCTTGTACATCAACACATCTCACCTGTCAGGCTCTCGCAAGTCATCTTCCTCTCCCTCATGAATTTGTTGCTGCCGGCAGAAGGTGGTGACAGCCATTGATTGTCAAGACGACCTCTGCTACTCCTTTGACTTTGGGCTATAGTCATGTCACTGAACAGATCGTAGATAACTGGCATGTATACAGTGTATGTTTACATTTACATAAACACTATATGTATACGTATAGTTAGACTTTGCAGTTTTACACCTTTGCCATGCAAGGCACCAAACACACTAATTACCACCTTGTTGTTTCTTTGAAATATTATGCAAGTACGATGTGTCATGAAACTCTCACCCATTTTCCCACCAGCCTGCAACACTATTAATTAAAGGCATACAGGTTGTGATCACACTGAAGGTGAACTATGAAGAGCTGAAGATGAATTTCAGTACTGGTGATAAAAGCACATATTTAATGATCCAAAAAAAGAAAAGAAAAGAAAAGACAGGGAGATTCAAGAATGTGTTTCACAGTTTGTGATTAATTTATTGTGTCCACAGATGCATTCAGCCTGCATACAAATACCAATGTATTTAAACAAATGCGAAAGAATTTTACAAATTGAGTGAGTTTTGAGACTCTTTACAGCCTCCGATCTACAAATTCAAGTTGAGTTTAAATGTTTGGTGGTAGCCCAAAATGGACAAACTAAACACTGACTGTCTTCGCTTACAGATAATCATGGTCCATGCTTAGTATGGACATAACACCAGGGCTAGGGTGTAAATATTGTAGCTCAGAGCTTGTTTTTCTACACGGGCACCGTATTGTGCAACAGCCTTCCACTTAACTACTTGAATCCAGAGGGGTTCTCAACTCGAATAACTCACATTTTTATGATGTAATGATTGTGAGTAATAAAAGGGACGTGCTAGGTCAAGGCTTGCAGTTTCGTCCCTGTTTTTTTTAATCTTTTTTTTATCTTCAGGAGTTTGTAGATCTTATTTTAAAGCAATCTATAAATGATATGTGTTGTTGTCTGTCCTGTTTCATGCCCATGTTAGAAACAAGTCCTCTCACTTTTACATGTTATCACTTGGATTCATTTTCATCTATACTCATAAATGTAATCAGTAAACCAATCACTGACTCTTTTGAGGGCCTTTTGTGTTTGACATGTTTTTAGCGTCCACCGTAGTTTCTCCTATGTGCTTGATGAGATGAGGCATGTTAGCAGCTGGTTGCAATGCGGAACACTGCTAGATGCCATGAAATGATTGCTATAAGTGCCAAATAACACACCTACCATAAAATATTAACATTTACTGCAGGAGGAAATGCATAATTAGATTAGATGGATAATACATTGATAAGACGCTGTACAAATTGCTTTATGAGTCATCATTACTTTATGCATTTCCTTAATACCAAAACACAGTTTATTAATTTGTGTCATTGATTCATTTGCATATACTGAAGGTAAAATAAGTAACACATCAGAGAGTTGGGATGTTTATTCTCGCTGGTGTGGATGTTGTTCCAGTTGTGAATAATGAGGCCCAGCCCTTCCCCGCCTCACACCTGTCCTCGGATACTGCAGAAGCATCCAGACCCAATAAGTCACACATGGTTTATTATTATGGCCTCTCGCTGCATCATAAAACACTTAACTGCGCTGCCTTGACTCCGTGCTGCTAATCTATCACCCCGCTACAGCTGACTAAGACTGAGAGTAATAGTCTGACCACCTGCAGCTCGGAGGCAAGTTAACTTTAACTTTGAAGAGATAAAGCAAAGTTGTCCAGTCGTAAATATGTAGACCACAATGGTCGTTTTTAATGTGGCAATACAGTGACTTCTGCCTATCATGTTGACTATAGGTCCGCAACCAAGCCATGTATTATAACAACAAGTTCTTCTTATTAGATTAGGTTTGTAATCTCTCTTAGTTTTAATAAACTGGTGGCACAAAAGTGAGAAAGTTACAACCGATCATAAATAAACCAAGAGAATGTCAAAAAAAATGTAGAACAAATCTATTAGTTGATTACTCAGTTAGACAAGTTCAGTTCTGAAACTATTATGATATTTAGTTTGATTGGCAGTGATAAAGTTGATAAAATAGCACTTGTCTACCCAATGACTACAACCGGCTTTTTAAACATGAAACAATTAAAAAACCAATCAAAATAATCAAGTGAAAATTCTAGGTCAAGCACTGAGAGTATAATGAAGATAAAGGATGAATAAAATATCAGTACACGCATAAATACACACAAAACTAGATATTCCTTAAGAAATTCTGCCTCCACTTGTATTTTGTGGGAAAAGTGCCATCTTAGAGTTTTTTCATGGAGTCTTTGAAAATGTGTCTGGGGCATTAATTAAATGAAAGTGAGAGACTTTATTGAAACAGCGTTAATATTAAAGAAAGCCCGACTCGGTTTGTGTGCGTTTCAGCTGGAGTACGTCGGCTGGCAGCTAAACCTGCAGATGGCCCAGTCCAGCCAAGCCAGACTGAAGTCTCCCAGTGCTGTCCTCCAACTGGGGCTCCGCAGTGAAGAATCTGAGGTACACACACACACACACACACACACACACACACTCACAGACAGCACAGTGTGCACGACTGTCATTATTTGTCTTGGTCTGCTTCTCCTACCATTCAATCGTCTTTTTTAAACACGCTAACTACTAAAAAAGCACTTATTATCGCCTCTAATCAGAGAACTGCTTTGTGTTCATGCCAAATGAGAAGCAGATCCAATCTGTCCCCCTTTCTTGGCTAATAGATGGTAATCCCGCTGGTGTCTGTCTTGACCCAGAGGTAGACGTACATCTGGCTCCAGAGTAACTGTAGTGTAAAAGACCAGAGATCAGGGAGCTTGTTATCTGAAACCTCCAGGGTCTCTTTCTCCTCTTGAGAGACCGACTCTGTGGCTAGAATTGGAACTAGCATTGAACTGTGTCAATTTAAGCACAGTATCCAGGCTTGTTTACAATGTGTTTTTAAATTTAGTCTGGATGTCCGTCTTATTGAGGTCATTAGTAATTGGTTATGGTTTCCTTAGCCACAAATATTTGTATCTATAAAGAAAAAAAACTCTCAGAAACATAATATAAATACGGTCTTTAATTCCACTGTAGCATGTGCTTCCATTCATCTGTATTCAGAGTTTGTTTGGATCCCAATTAGCTAATGCTATGTAGTTACTCTAATAGCCGAGACCTCATGAGCCTCCCCTGCTTCATTTCTTTCTTTTCCACTGGGATAAGGATTGCTCTGTTGTTGTGGCAAAAAGGAGTGAGAAACTCAAAAAGATTTATTTTTCCACATGAAATGGTTTTTCAACCTCTGAAGTATGTGATTCGAGTGAAATAGTCCATCGAGACTTGATTCCTCTAACAACCTCAAATGTGAACACATACTAGGGAGATAAGATTAATCAAGTGCTGTTGATGTTCGACAAATATTTGGAAGATTGTAAATGCTACTACACAGGACTGCAGTTTGTTGGCATGGATACTGACAAATTCAGTTGTGACCTTTAGGCACTGGTTTCGTTTAAAGCAGTTTTTGTCTCAGAATGGTGGGACTGATTATCCCTCAAGCCTGGATAGTGTTGTTCCAGCTGACTAGTCAAGTGTCTTTCTTGCACGCTGCTTTGTATTCAGTCCCTGGAGAATGCCGGCTCAGCCTAAATGTGGAATTAGGCATGACATATTCAAATTGCTGCCTTCTTAAATGTAGGCCTATAGGCGTAAGCCAGAACAAAAATGTACGTTTTTCTTTATCTTTGTGAGTGCCAAAGCAGTAGGATATTTATATATATATTTTGTTTTAGACTATTTTCTGCTGTGTTTTCTCTAGGCTTGCAAAAGAGGCATTAATTTATTTAAATCCACTTACACAATTCCCCTTGTGGGAGGAGATAGCTGGGGGGGGGGGG
>OMLP01029271.1:0-11022 GCA_900302685.1 Spondyliosoma cantharus | reverse complement strand
CTTCATGTAAGATACTGAGGTCCACATCCTCTGGTGGGCTGCAGGGGGCACTGTTGTCTCACAGGTTGGAAAGCGTCCCCTCAGGGCCAGCAAAGTATCTGAGAGATGGATAGGATACCTCGTTTAACTTTGTATTAAAGCAGTTTTGTGTGGGCACAGTTCTTTTTTTTTTAAATTTCCATCGGTGTTTCCTGACAGGAAGTTTGTTTTCTTCCAAACTCTCTGAAAAATCTCGCAGCACAACTTCTGCAATGTCAAAACACTGCGATGACAGAGAAGTAAATTAGTTGTGAGTAGAAATGAAATTCGGCTTCAAGTGTCATACTAATTGCAGCACAGATTTATAACACTGTCAGTGAGAGGGGAAGGCAAAACTGCAAATAAGAGAAATTACAGGATTAAAGGTGACAGAGGTCAGGGGAGTGGAGGGAGTGGAGATGGAGAGGAGGTGAAAAACAAATAAAAAACGAGATATAAGGGAGTAAAATAATGACGAAAGAGGAGGATAAACGAAAGAAAATGAAAGAGAGGGAGAGGAAGGCGAGGGTGACCGCCTTTATATTATTGATTGCTTGGAACCCAAGTGGAGAGTTACAGACTCTCCCATCTGACTGGCCTCCTGCTTCATTAGCACTCTCCCTGAGGAGGAGGAGGAGGGGGACTGGCAGGGAGCGTCTTCACCAAACAATATGTGACATACAGTATATCTACAGTAGAGTGGGGGAGATTTTAAACAACATATTTTGAGCAATGAGTGTACTGCTTTTTAGGATATTTCGTTTTTTTCCCTGGCTTTCATTAAAATATTTGTTGAAAGACTTATTTCATAAGATGTCCACCTCTGCCTCCTCAAAATGTGCGGTATAACAACATATCTTGAGATTACACATCATTGGTTGTGCCTCGATGCAGCAGTCAGTGTGGCACCCCATCCAGAGGAGCTTCTATTTCCCTAAAATGAATTTATATTGGATTCAGGGGAAAGTTGCTGTTTCCTTTTATGAAAAGTGTACCGAGGAAGAGCTGCAGTTCATCTGAGCACAGGCACATGTCCTGACACTCACCCCCAGTTACATGTCAAGACTGAGTTTATCCTCACAAGGATGCGAGGTTCTCATCGTTCCTTGATGTCCTTGAAAGTTTGAGCAAAAACCAACGCCTCAAAAGGTTATTGAAAACAGAAAGAAATATTAATGAACCATTGAAAGTGCTTGAGTTTATATATTTTGTGCGAGAATAGAAATGAAAGTTTTTTTTTTATATTGATTTTTGATATTTTCTTTTACTTAACATTTGCAAGAAGGCTTCACACTGCTGCATCACCGTTTCACGTGCTGCCTGTCCAATGCAAGTGTGATGGTCACATGCAGCATCAGAGACTCAAGTTGACTGATGCAGGTAATGGCAAGAAAACTAAAAAGCTAACCTTCAAATCTGCCTGGAAAATGTAGGACTAGTGGCTCGCTAAAATTCTTTCAAAAAGACTGGCTTGTTAAAATCCACATAACATTTTGCACATGTATTTCATAAGACAGGCGCGAAGGACGAGTAGATCAAAAGTTGCAAACAAACTGCTATACACTGTCCAGCTTGCAAAAATACATTATGTATTGTATTACAATTGTATTTGTATTTTTTTTGGTGCTAGACCTCAACAGGCCTGAAGAAGTTAGACAGCATGCAGGAGTTTGAGTTGCCTCGAGCTTACAAGAAGGCATCCTGACTTTGAGTGGCGTTCCATTGTACTTTTTCGAGTAGGAGTTCGGAAATTTTCAAGTTCCAAGTTGCCTGGAATGCAGCACAAGTCTCTATCCCCTCAACAGTGTATTGTTTTGCGGTGCTGAGTTTGGGAAGACAAGAGACTGGATAGTCTGTCATCACTGCATCACAGCAGCACAACTGAGAATTGTTCACACAGTCAAGTTAACTCTCCGTTTTTAATTGTTGCCTGTGAGCTTCTCTAAAACCTGCTAGTTTACGTTCTAAAAATGATCAGTGTTGTAGCAGTCATCAACTTAATCTGTGTCTCAAACAATGCCATGTTGGGTCCTTGAATTTGATGGAACTTGGCCTGGAAAAGTTGTTGAAGAGTCCTTGAAGTTGATGTTCAAGAAGGTGTGGAAAACCCAATGAAGCATCATTCAGCGTAGCTACGAGACGAGACCTGTGGCACAGCTTGTTTGTTATTCCGAAGGAGGAGCAGCTGGGACCAAAAAAAGACTTAAGTGTTCTGCTCTCTAAAGCTAAAAAAAAAAAGTTAGAAAAGAAACAGGATCTGAACGGGGGTGGGGGGAGAAGCAAGAAGACAGGGATACAGGGGAAGGTGATAAGAAGGACGAAGCGTAGCTGGAAGACGATGAGAAAAACAGGAGAATGACAACAGAGGCAGAGGATGAAGATGAAGAGAAGGTGGAGGTGACAGCAAAGATTAAAAGAGTGGGGGATTCTTCTAAAAACACCTTTTGTGACTCATTTTTTGTGGTAAGAATAATAGTGTGCATCAGTTGCAGTTATTAATGGTGCCCACGGATTCCCATTCATCAACACACAAAAAAAGCACCAAAAACTGCTTTTATCTCTATAGGGTAATAGGGTTTCTGCTAAGCATGCTGAGCATCCTCACTGCAGATAACCAGGTTTGATTCTCTCCCAAACATGCAGACCTTGAAATATTAGTGCACAATCCTCACCATTGTAATTGTGAAGTTTTTGTCTGTAGAGGTTTATGTGGCATAAATCTGTGCCTGGAGAAAAGCAAAGGGAAAACACCAATACAAGTACATCTCTACACTGAACCTGAAGTTGCTGTGTAGTTTGATACTTGTTGCTTAAGGTCTCTTGCTGAGGTACAGAAAACTGCAGAGCATGATGCACAGGAATGATTCAAGAGATAATAACTGAGAGAAAATGATTGGTTTTAGATATTCGCTCCTGTGGTGAAATTGCAGAGAAACACAAAAAGTGGGTGGTTGAAAAAAAAGTGAGTGGGTGTCAAATTAAGTCTTCGCAAACTCACATGTACTTAGAATTGAGCTACACTATGAAAAAAAAGCCTACGTTTTGGAATGAGTGTGGAATATAGTAAACATGCATTTACTGATATTAAGACAGTCATAGTCTTTTTGTGATCAGCTTTATTGAACATTAAAAACTTTGAAGACATAGAGACCTGGAGCTGCAACTAACTTATGTTTATGTATATGCATATTACTGATTAACCCTCTGATTAATCATTTAGTCTATAGAATACAAAACTAAACTGAACTAAAATTGTTAATCTCAATTTCTGAGAGACCAAAGTGATGTCTTTTAAATTGCTTCCTTTGTCCCAAAACTCATTTTTCATTTTCTATTGTGAATGTCAAATAAAAGCAACACATGTTTGACATTTCAACCAACCATTAATTTGTATAGTTTCCAAACAATGTTTTGATTGACTCATGGATTAACTAACTCGAAGTAAAAATCTGTTTCCAGCCTCTTTCTTCTGTAACGGTAAACTGAAATTCTGATGGGCATTTTGTTTTTTACATTTTTGTTTTGAACTTTTTGTTGACCAAATGATTACTTGATGATTTGAGATAATTACCTATTTTGAATTTTGAAGCCTCAGATAGTATTTATTTTACCACCATATTTTCTCTGTCCATTTTCAATTTAAATGTTTTTCTTTAATCATTCCTTCTGATGTATCAGTCTCCTTCTCCTCAGTATCCCTTCCCTCCCTAATCGTCTCTTTTCACTTTCCATTTATTAAGTGACTAATTGTTGCAGCTCTGTAGAAAACAAAGCTTTTGGAGAACAAAAAGCATTCAAAATATATAAAAAGTTGTTGTCAGCTATTACAGGACCATTAGTCATATGTCAAAAATATTTGGCCACAGAAACAGCAGCTTAGCGTTAATAATATATTCAGTTTCATCATTAATTTGTGCAGTGGAAAGCTCCAGGTGTAGTATATGACAGGCAGGGAGAGGATGAGGAGGCTTTTGATGAATGGAAAACTTATTTTTAGCAGTACTTAAAGCAGCTAGCATAATCTGTCTTTGTTGTTTTTAAAATGCTGCCTGGCATTGACGTATCATTGGGGGAACACACATATGGTCGCGGGTACCGTCATGGACAACAGATGACATCTTAAAGGCTACCTTGTTCCAGAAATATGCAAAAGGAGTCATCAAGCTCAGTGGTTCCCAACTTTTTTGGCTTGTAAACAAGATGTAAAAGTCATAACCACTCATCAAATGTTACATATTTCTGTTTTACCTTTTCAGCCTCTAAGTTTTAGAGGCCTGAACAGGTAAAGTACTGTAGAAGAGAAAAAGACATTTTGTTTCTCTTCTAACCTGTGGATCATATCGAGACCTCGAAACTCAGTTTCTCTCTCTGTTCATCACCTTTGTGTCCCTCTCCGACTATCATTTTAGCCCTCTTTCCCCCAGAGTATCCATCTCCTTTTTTTATTCACAAACATGCAACTAGACACATGTCGCTTTGATGAGTCTTAAAGTTTAAATTCCTCACCACTCACTGTGTCTCTCTTGCTACGTCTCTGTCCTGTGGCATTAGAAAGACCCGCCGCTCCACCGACCAAGGCTAGGGTGACATTTATAATATAGAACATCCACTTGCAAGGCAGACACCGCTGATTTCAATATTTATTGTGGACTCGCCAGGCTGCAAAGGCAAAGGGCAAAAGGTAGTGAGCTAATGTAGCTTCCACATCCCGGCTCGGACTTCAAAGGGCATGTTTAGTTGAAAGCTTCAGACAGACTTGATGAGAATTGATAACGTACAGCTCTTTGAGTTTCAAACCATGTACTAAAGCAGCTTTTAGACAAAACTGATTTTTTTTTTTATGTTTCTCACATGGCACTTAAGTTGTTGAAAATGAACTTGGGAATGATTTTAATTTGAAAAATTATAGTAAAAAGTAATTTGGCAAGCTAGACTGACAACAATTGCTGTTTCTAGCATCTCATGCGAGGATTGTCTGAATTTGTCTGTTTTTTGGACATTTATAAGTGAGTATGTTTGAAGACAAAACACTTTGGGTTCAGGGACATTTTTCACAAATTGTCATTTAATTTTAATCCACTAATCCACCACTTTAGACAGAGGTCAGAGAATGATTTCAGAGGTTTGTGCCCTGGACCTGTGGTCAATGTCTGGTTTCCGTTTTGCATAGGGATGGGATAAGATTTTAATCATATCATTGCCTTTCTCGGTTCTGCATAGCAGTCCGATTCCCTTATTGATTCCTGAATAATTAGAATTTTGTTTGAACATTTTTTTGTTGGCGGTGAGCAGATGGACAAATCAAGCTGGTTGTGTTTATCGTCATTTATGTTTTCATCCTGGCCTGCATGGCTCTAATTATATTATGACATATGACAAGTTAATTAGTGGCAAATAAATGTCATTTTTGGAGTTTAAAGCTCATGTTGCACAGAAAGATATTTAAGGATATTGCTGATGTTTCCACCCCGACTTGAATTATAATTTTATAGACATTACAACTAGCACTGTTACCTTGTAGTCATCTTTTTTTCCCATGAAGCAATGCTTTAGACGGCTTTCCTCTCTGCCATGACTCCTTCTTGTTGCAAGTTGCTACAAGGAGCTGGAGGAATACCTTTCTCATGTATTGGACAATGTGGAACTGGTTCTTGATTCCCATCCGTACTTTTGCAACATTTCTTCTGTTTCCAGTCCAAAAAGCATCTTTTTTAACATACAGTTATTTGTTTTAAATGTCATATTGTGCAACCAAATCATTGTATGGAAACACAAAACTTTCCATTTCTTGTGCCCCAGATCAACAAAAATAAGTTTTCCTTCCCATCGCTGTTCCTGATAGGTATAATACCAAAGTAGTTCAGTATGTTGTCAGTAAAACTGATGAATAGCTCCAGCTGTATCTCGCATTTCTCATTGGAGGAGTGTCAGTACTCATAGAAGCCCTGCTGTTAATTGTGCTCATTCATACATAAGTGCCTCTGAATTGTCAGAAAAATCACATTTCTGCCAGTTTAGAGCGTAACGTCATCTTTGATACTTTCACATTTGTGTTATTCTACTCCGACACATGCACTGCTTCTTTTTTTCAGCATATTGATCGCAAAAAGCAAATGCCATAATGCAACTCTTCCTTTGCTTTTGTCTATTCGTGACTTATTCATGAGCGACTCTTCCATTCATTGTTTGAAATTTTTGTGTCAAGTTGTCCCCAGCTAGCTCCGAATTGTGAGCCAACTAAGTCTAGTTTGTGGAAAACCTGCTTGTTTTTGTTATCAAAGCATCAGACATGAAAGACTTTTCTTCTTGTGATTCTAATTTATTTTCTCTGTTCTGGCTTACAGTGCCAGCTGTAATCATGGAGGAACGGAGGCTCTTTGTTCAAATGCACACACACTTGAAAACACACAAGCACGTACACACTCACACGCACGCATTGAGCCTTCCCAGTGAAGGCTGTGACTTTATTTATTAACATTGTGTGATGAGGAACGCAATTAAACATCTCATTTTGACTTCTGCGAAGAGGTGCTGTCATCAGAGGCTCCCTGAACATTCCTCCCTGCCTCACATGTCTCTGTCAAACTGGCATCTCGAGCGGCGGGCCAAAGTTTGAATGCAACTCAAAGCTTCCCTGAAGAGTTACATAAAGCCGGTTCCTGCCTCCCACATGCTCTTGTCATGTAAACCCAACAAACAACGTTCCCCAAGTACATCCAACCTTTTCAGTCGTCATTTGAGGGATTACATGGCCCAATCAATATATCGGAGAGCTCTGATGTAAATGCTGCCGCGTTCAAATCCTTCACACCAAGCCACCCACCAGCCAGGAGGGACAAAGGCAGCTTTGTCTCAATCTCTACTTGCCTTGCTCTACATGTCCCAAGATGCTTTGTTGCTTTGTGCGCACATCTTTTTAAGGGTCTCCCTTTCTCTCTCCATCTCTCTCTCTCTCTCTCTCTCTCTCTCTCTCCATCTCTCCCTCGCCCTCCCCCTTTCCCACTGGTGATTTGTTTTTCTCCTGTGGGATTTGGGATCCCATTCATTGGGAGCGCATTGTTCGGCTCTTATCCATTCCAGAGGATGGGCCCCGAGAGGCAGAATGGGCGACTGTGGGTGCTCTCCCTTCTCCGCCTCCCTCTCGCTCGCTTCCCTCGCCACCCCGCTCCTTGCTCCTTGCCATACGATGATGTCATGGCTTTTATGTGCTCCAGGGGTACCCATTGATTCTCTCTCCGTGTTAAACACTCTATATCTCTCTCCTCCAACCCATCTACCCTCCCTAACCTCCGCTCCTGTTTTCCTCAGACAGTGCCTTTCCCAGATTCTTTTGCCTCTCAAAAGGCGCCTGGGGGATTTGGAGATGTTTGGATGTTGTTTAGCACACCCACGGTACATGCTTGACACCCAGATAGGGACGCCATCAACCCCACAAATCCAACGGCAACTGCCATTTAAATCTCATTGATTTAACATCCTGCTTTTATTCTCACATCTCCCACTCCTGTGATCAGCTTCTATTTCTCTCCGATTGTTCAGTCTGTTGTGTTTCACACCCAGTTTGTG
The DNA here is from genome assembly GCA_900302685.1 of Spondyliosoma cantharus. Classification (NCBI taxonomy): domain Eukaryota; kingdom Metazoa; phylum Chordata; class Actinopteri; order Spariformes; family Sparidae; genus Spondyliosoma; species Spondyliosoma cantharus. The sequence goes on along the minus strand of OMLP01029271.1, from coordinate 3,438 downwards.
AAGTAATCATTAATCCCCTGATAATGTGGTGCCATTTTTTGCCATAGCCGGCAGCGATGGTATAAGAGTGCTTAAGAATACGATTTTCAGATGTGCGTGTGCGTATGTTTCGTTTTTTTTGTTTGTAGTTTATTTTAGAGATGCTGCTCTGCCTCTTGGCTGAACTATGCCAGGGTGAGAAATCTATTTCTGCTTAAACAAGACGCACTGATTGCAGAAGCACACAGCCAAATCATATCCATTCACTCCAGTGAAAGTTGGCTGATAGGCATACATGTGGTATAAAGGCTGTTTTTTTGTTCAGTTGCCAAATATTTGTTATAGTACAGACGAACGTTCACATCGCAAACAGGTCTGGGTGTTTATTAATGTGGCTGGGATTATTGTAGCTTGCTTTTGTTTCTTGTTGAATTGTGCTGCATTTCATGTTGACAACAGTTGGCTTTGTCAGCTTGCACGGTGCTGTGACATGATATAATGGCAGTGAAAGGATATGAGCTATAGGCCTCTTCCCTTTGAAATAATGATTATAATGAGCGGGTTGGAGCCTGGCACCGTCGTCAACCGACATGCAATGATAGGGCACGGAGAGCTTCCTCCGCCTGTATCAACAAATTGTCACCAGTGTGTTACTGAACACCCAACCTCTTTGATGTGATGTACTGGTATTTGTGACTGTTTTGCTGAAAGGTTAAGTATTGCTTTAGAAAACACAGTCTCTAGGTTCAGAGAGGCATGCATCTGGTGTGCCGCATTGTTGGGGTACTGCTTGACAACACAGGCATAAATGTCTTCGGGGGCAGTCCATGGCATCTTTCTCCAAAAATAATTAAAAAGTTACATAGTGTTGCTTTGAATGAGAACTTAAATCAGCAGCAATTCAGTGAGATATGATACCATACCTTGATTTTAGCCCTTTGCTATATGTTGTAGGCAGTGTGTTAACAGAGCAGCTTCAGTCCTCAATATCCACGCATTTAGGCACAGAATGCGTGTAGGCCACCTAGCTTTTGTCTGCAATCACCGTAGCGTCATTAAAAGTTATGGAAATATACCCAAAGTGTAAAAAACTAGATTACCAGGTTACAGTTATGATCATATACATCTAGCTAATATTGTCCCTGTGTAGAAAGCTGTCTTGATGAAATCATGAACATAAAATAATTTCTGTGTAAACAAGACTTTATATTGAGGAATATAAAGAGGATTTTCTGCAGAAGAGGGAATCAACCTTCTCGATGTCAATTATCGGTTAAACAGAAGCAGCATTACACAAACTTTGTCCGAAGAAAAAACTGTCAAAATGTGCAAAATGATTATTTAAAGGAGTGAAGGATTTATGGGGATTACTGGCAGCACTGAAATATAATATTTATAATTATGTTTCCATTAGTGTATAAAAGTGTTTTTTAATCCTGTTCCTGTGAGCTCCCTGCCCTGCATGTTTGAGATGTTTCCCGGCACCAACACACCTGAAGAAAAATTATCAGCTCATCCTCAAGCTGTGCTGAAGCCTGATGACGACCCATTCATTTGAATCAGGTGTGTGGGTGCAGGGAACCATTGAACACATGCAGGGCAGGGAGCCCCCAGGAACAGGATTAAAAAACAAGTGTGTGTAATCACCTGAAACTAAGAATTGTTGTGTTTTCAGTACTTTAGAATTAGTCTTTTATACCTACAGAGGGGAACCAGTCTTCCACTGAGTCTGCCATGTTGCAGCGCCATGTTTCTACAGTAGCTCAGAATGGACAAACCAAACACTTGATGCCACTAAATCCTATCTGTTGAACATTTGAATCACTAAATATGTAATTTAAGGATGAGTAAATGAGACTTAACATCTGACCGGACATATCATGCCAACTTTTGTTCATTCATTTTAGTTTTCAAACCAGTGTTGCTCAGTGAACTGACTTTGTATTTTTGGCCTGAACTGAACAGTACTGCGAAGAAATGGAAAACATAATTTTCTCATACCATAACGAGAGTAAGTTTGTTGATGGCACCATATTTAAGTTGGGCTCTTTGTTGTTGGTTAGTGATGAAATGTTTAGGCTTTTATTGGGGGGACAGCTGATGTCGTCTCCTGCAAGCTGTTCCGTAAACTCTCCCTAACTCTGTCCCTTTATATCTCTTACACACACACACACACACACACACACACACACACACACACACACACACACACATTTCAGTCCTCCCCTCTCACTCACTCCTTGTGTATGAGAGCGACAGTGTCTGCATACCACGGGGGCGCAGGCTGGCTGCCCTGGCAATCTTCTAGCTCTGCCACACAGCGGAAAAAACGGACCTTGCAGTTGTGAATAGCAGCCGTTACTCGTCTTGTTCAAGCACTCTCTCTCTCCTTCACACACACACATAGATACGAACCCACACACAGCTCGGTTGCCTATGACCCCCACTCCAACCTTGTGCCAACCTAATACATTAAAATGCATACTGTTTCAAAATGTGAGGCCTTGGCTGCAGGGGTTGAGTGCCACTTATCCTCGAACCTGGCACACCGATGGTTAGTTAAGACTCACACTACAAGATTTTGGCTGGCTTCGGCTCTTATTTAAGTCACCCCACACACATTTAAAAGATTAAGGTTTGACACAGCTTTTTCAGATGCTCTCTCAGTCACGTTGCAGTAAGCAGAATCAGGTGAAAGGGAAGTTTGAGGGAAGAAACTTGTAAAACTTAGGTGTGTTCATCACTAGAATAGGCTAGAATGCAAAATGATTATCTCTAGTATGAGGTCACATCATGCAATACTCAATTCAATACCTCGCCGTTACAGCTCTCTCACGGTGGCTGCTCTTCAGTGAGAACATCATTTCTCAGCCCTGTTGGAAAGCAGTCAGAGTTTATGAGCTTGGCAGCTGAGGCTGGTACATGACATGGCACCTTCCCTCTTTCTCCGTATCAGGCAACGGTAACTAGCTGCCACCACCATAATCATCTTGTTATGGCTCACACATGGCTTGTGTTCCTTGGCTTGTGTATCTTGGCGCTGGTGCAGTTTAGTGTCTCCATTCTCCTTGGCTCTGCAGCGTCAAGCTTCCTGAATTAGAGCCTCTTAAACATGAAGATTTATTTTATGTTTAAAAAAGACCCATGGATGAATTTTAGGAAATGCTTTACAATATTAGATCAGTTAATGCGTTTCACTTCACACACCAGCGAATAATAAATATGAGCATTGATTTTGTTGAATTATCTCAAGAGTTGATAAAATAATGTTGCGTTTCCTTTGCAGCAGAAATGTTGGACTTTAGATTTTACGAACCACTGATATGTGGAAACTTTATCTTTATTTATGTTAAAGTTTTTAATTTCATGCTGTGACAGTGCTGGACTTCTAGTCTGGTTAGGTTTAGGCACAAAACCACTTGATTAGGGTTAGGAAAATATCATGTTTTGATTAACTGG
>OMLP01029270.1:0-10842 GCA_900302685.1 Spondyliosoma cantharus | reverse complement strand
GGTGGCGGCATCAAAGGCCTGTCACCACTAGAGTTAATGGAGCATCACACGTGTGCATTCACACACACAGAGGCATGAGAGACAGGTCCTGCAACTTGAGATGGGGGCATTTGGAGATTTGGGATGGGGGTATTAACAGCATAGAAAGGAAAGCGAGAATGTTACTGAAAGGGTCATAGGGCAGGCCAAGGAAAGCATGTGTGAAAACGAAATGTTACAGTGTGGTTTTGTGTGAGCATGCATTTGTGAAAAACTGGAGCAAAGAGAGGTCATGTGTAGAGGTCATATCCTTTGAAAGTACATGGGGGAAGTTTGTAGTCATAAGCAGCAATGAAGAGAGGCACTTGTTCAACATAAAGCCTAATGTCATGCTTACTTACACTTCAAACACAAAGTCTGCGTACCCACTGGAGAGAAATGTATACTGTTATCAGACACACACACACAGACACGCTGCAGGCAGCCATACATTATATACATAACCACACACAATGACATGCACCTTCCTGAAATACACGCACACAAAAACACACACATACCAAAAGCTGGGTTAACAGGGTACAGTTCCTGTTGCTTCCCTGATCAAACAATGGCAGCTCTATTACAGGCCTGACAAACCAGACTGTGCCAAGGGACAGTAAGAAAGAGTGATGAAAAAAGAGAGGGAGAAAGAAAGGAAGCAGACCGAGAGATAGAAGGGGCAGAAGGCTGAAGAAAAGTAGTCAACAAAACAGACTTGGCAGAAAAAAAAGAGACTAAGGGGAAAAAAAGAGAAAGAGAGAGATCCTCTTACAAACAGGACGTACTGCATAGTCCTCCAGGGTTTTGTCTCCATAGAAGTTGCAACACAGAAACTGTATTTCATTACCTGAATCCAAACTGCCACCTGCAAGGAGAACTCAAGATGTGCGTGTAATTGCATGCCTAGATTTGCATGTGTTGTGCACATTAATATGAGCACATGTGGGTTTGTGCTTGTCTATGCACAAGTCCACGTGTCAGTCTACTTGCGACGTCGATCGGTATTGTGTGTGCTCCTCTCCAGTGTGTTGTACATCAGGAAGAGGCCAGCCAGTGTGTCTGTCCCCCTCTGTTTGACACTGGCGTGTACATATCCCCTGTAAGGACAGAACCTCTGCTTGGAACAAGCCACCCCTGTGTTTCCCCTCCTCCTTCTCCTTCTGCATATCCTGCCTACCACGTCTCTCCAGGAAACGCTCCTCCTCCCTTCCTTCCTCCCTCCCTCCCTCATCAACCCCCCGTCACTGCTGTCTGGGCCTTTATCACTGCCCTACCTCCTTCCTCTTTCTATCTATCTGCTAGGATAAAAGAGTCAGTGAAGGAGTACGTGTGAGGGCGCACTCCTTATGTGCATAATTGTCCCTGTGTATGTGTGTATGTGTATGTGGGTGTGTGCGCACCTATGTAACTTTGTGTGTACATGGGTCTTTGTCTGTGCAAGTGTGTCTTTGTATATGTGATTAAAATTCTGTTGACTCTAGCGAGCTAGCTGTGTGAGGGCTCCTATTGAGCCAGAGCAGGTGGGCTCATGCTACTACAGTCCTGCTAATCACTCCTTCCTCTGGGTGACTGACTGGGTCAGGCAAAGGGCAGCTGACATACAGAAAGCCCACTGTTAAGGCCAGATAGAGTGAGGAGAAGTCAATGGATGATGAGACACCTTGTGTACTTTTGGATAGTGATTTGGATCAGTGATGCGATTTGGTTTCCATTGCCGTACGTCCTGTTCTGGGAATTTCTTGAATTTCTTAAGCAAAAAGAGGTAAAATAGGGTTCGAAAATGATAAATGTTCTCTTATTTAGCGTCATTAACCCTAAAGTGACGCAAAGTGCGCCACAGTTGAAACATGCTATTTACAATACTGATACAAAATACTTAACAGACCAGCAAAGCTTTCATCTAATTGTTAACCGACCATGTCACAAATTTGTTTGTGGACTACCATTTTAAAGCTTCGAGTTTGACATATTGGCCGTTGCAATTGTTTTTTTTAGTGTGACAATATTTGGACGAGAAGTCTTCGCAGGTGAATTTATCCTGATTGCATCTGACTGAGAAGAACATGCAGTTGTAGCGACATGTCACAAGGTAGCCATGCTCTAAAGCATACCCTGCTTTATCATCTATTTTACTCTAAATGCTGATATACAAGACAAACATCCATACAATACTATACTATATTGCAGAAGGCAATTTGAAGTATTTTGAAACCAGTGCAGTCGCCCCCTGCTGGCCATTAGAAATGAAAAGAAAAAGTAAGGTTTAAGGTGTTTCCACACATGTGCGGGACATAGCTATGGGCACAGATGCTCACTGGCTGGGCCAACCATTGGCCTGGTGTGTCAGGGCCATTAAAGTTACCCACATAACCTGAAATAGCAAAGATAAGGATAGCAGTAGCTTTGCCAAGCATGAAGCCCAGTCTGATTGAAAAGGATGTAGTGCAGTCCATAAGATAGAAAGTGTATTTACAGATTTAGTAATGAGCCAGTGAGTGTAAGTTTGTCAATGTGCCAGCATATCTGTTTTTCATTTTTTTAAACATAATTAATGCCTTGTGGTACCAGAGATCTCGATAAAGTCAGAAATTTCCAAGATGGGAATTCTATGAACAGTATGACTACTGTCCTGCCAACGGGTCAGATAAGATTATGTCTTGTAGTGATAGCCAGACAGTCAGGCAGCTCATTAACCCTGCTAGTCGGCAGACTGACTACATCAGATAGCTTGTCCACAGTCAGTCAGTATGTTTTTTATTTTATTTAGAGGATTTCTCAGATATCATGATGGTATTCGAAATGAAATGAGAGATAATTATTCCTAATAGTGTGTCCTTGTATGCTAATGTATCTCAATGCAACTGAAACTGACACTAAAATAAGTACGCTTCTACAACTGAGCTCATTTATAAATCCCTTTTGCACAATAAGCAAGTTTGCTCTCCAACCACAGAACATGTTGTTTCTGTATGTCCAAATACCCCAAATTGGCAGTAGTAAGCAAAGAAGAAATGTGATTTCTGACTAATTACAAGCAAACATGTAATAAACCTGTGGCAACTGAGCTTATTGCGTGAATCAAAACATGCTTTTGGATTTGTGCTTTAACCTGACTTTTCTCAGTAACCTTGTGTGTGTGTGTAAACACAGTGAATGAGAGAGATGCAGAGAGCAGAGAGATGAGTCCACCAGACATGACATTTAGGGGACATCCAACACTGAGACACTGAGTTGCTCCAATGGCCCACAGGCTTTGATAGAAGAGGGGTAGATGAATGAAAATGAGAGAGTCCTTAATCAGTCAAAGGTCTGAACAAGTGTGTGGGAGTTCTGAACCGTGGCTGTTGAATTAAGTGTGTGGTTGCTTGATGTGGTTTTTGTGGGTGGGTGTCTTTATGCTTCTGTCTGTCATCTCTCAACCTGTCCTGTGAAGGTTCACAGCATAACAACCTGCTCTCTGGTGCACCCCAAACCTTTACAAATTCAGTCTGCAAGTGTCAGTCTGCAAGTGCATGAATTTATTTCTGGAGAAACGTGCAAGCATTATTTTAAAAGGTGCTTCGTGATGTGTGCTGAAGAGGAGCTTTTCTTAAAATTAACTGTGCGGAAATCCAAATGTTTAAAACAAAAATTATCTCTCATGTGACTAATATCATTTTTAGATAATGGAATTTTAAGAAACATTGGTTAAATGAAGGCTTAAGTCAGATGTATGTGTATCTATGTCTGAAGCATCCAGCTATATATTTTCATCCTGGACTGTTGCCCAGTGCTGCCCACGGTTCCTTTCCTGGCCCGAATCCAGTCCAAAATACAGATACACCAATCAGACTGGTTGGAGCATTAACAGTGAAAGGAGATCACCTCTAATCTCAGATTTGAAAAAAAAGTTACATAAAGTATTGTGCGCTGCAGAGTATTATTTCAGATACCTTGGCTAGCAACCAAGACGTTCTTAAGTCTGGCAGGGATTGCAGTGCTTTTTTTGTGTGTGTGTCCCCGGTGTAGAAAGTACAGAGGGTTCATTGTGTCTTTTTCTGTCTGGACGAGGAGGGGGAGCATTCGTGTGCGCACAAACCCAGAGAGCGCGCACCTTCCCAGAAAACCCTGCATAAGTACGTTGTAAAGCGGAGATGAAAGTCAGTGTGTTAAGTAGAAATCCACCTCCTGCGTCTTCCCTCCCTCTCTCCCTACTTCCCTCCATCCATCTCCTCCTCCTTTTCTCCAGCATTGGTATTTTTTTTTTCTCCTGTTCCCTTTCTCCCCGTCAGGCTTAATGCCTGCTTACAGCTCCATTTAGGCTGCATGCGTGGAAATTGGGTAGGGGATCTTGTGGGTTTTGTGTCCTTGGAGATAACCAGTGTGTGGGAGGTGACAAAGGTAGCGTAAGCTGTTTGAGTGTGTGTTAGCATGTGCATGGGTGTGTGTGTGTGTGTGTGTGTGCGTGCGTGCGTGTGTATATGTGAGAGTCTGCTTTAAGTGCAGGAATAGATCTCTGACAAACGGCGGTGCGGAGGGGTATGCATCTGTCAGTGTTGTTTGAAAAGCCAAAGGAGAGTTAATCTGAGCGAGTCACTCCACCTTGTGTTTGATCAGCTCGCCGTCTCAGCTCCAGCTCCATCACGCTGCTGTGTTCTGCTCCCAGTCTAACAGTGTCCACAAGTAAAATCTAATCAAAGTTGTACACAGTTGAAATTAGGGGTGAGACACATAGTCCTTCATGCAGTAATACAATGGCACCAATATTGCAATATGTTCTGCAGTGTTATGGAAGCAGAGGGGGTTTTTCCATTGCTCCACACATTTGAACTCATTTGAGTTTATAGCTGTGTTCTGAATGACGTAACATGTATTCATGTTGCTCAGGCTCAGACGCTTCATAATAGTAAAGAAAAGCAATGTGTGATTGATTGCTGCTTTCCGAAAAATAATTTAGTTTAATATTGTATACGATTGCCATGCATGCAGGGCTGGGCATTGGTAATATGACACCCCAGTGTCAGTACTAATACCAAAATGATACTTTAAGATAATTTGCAGTGAGAGTTCTATTTCTCAAAAGAGGCCAAGGCAAATGTGTTTAGACTTTAATTTTAACCCGAAGCAGCAACACAAAAACTTAAAAAAAATAAATAAAACATGATCTAAAATCAGCAAAGTTAATGTTTTAATCGGCAAATATCTAATTAAAATATTCAGAAAAAGACAAAGAATCTCATGCCAACCTTTGGTACTTTGGTCATTTGCTACCCTGTGCTATGGACACAGATCTAAGTAAATTATGTATTGCAGAATCTTGTACCATGTTACCATCATTCTCATGGGCAAAACGTAGTAGTATATCATGGCCTGTGATTCCCAGCCACAGTCTGATTACCCCGCTGCCATCTGGTAAAATACAGGAGTATCTGCTGCCATACCACCAGACCACGAAGCAGCTTCTTTCCTCAGGCTGTGAGACTCCTTAATTCATCCTCCGCACTATGAAATTGTTTTGTTTTTGCCTTATGTAGCATAAAGGGACTTCATCGCAGTTTGGTTTTACAACCCTGGTGTTGTAAATTCACAAATGACGAAACATGTAAACTTTGATAGATAGAAGACTAAATGCCTTATACCAAATGTGTCCTTCTTTACTTTCTCCCTTATTCACTCACCTCCCCCTCTCTGTTTGTGTCCATCCTGTGTAAGTGTAAACCTCTCTGCTCTTTCTATCTAAGTGATGATCAGCTTGGCCCCAACATCATCAGCACCACCACTGCTATCATCAGGGTCCCTATATCCCCACTAGTTCAGTCACTAATCTTCTCTAAACAATCCCTCATGACCCTGATTCACCATTAGCTTGTCAATGTGCCCAAATAATCACCATCAGCTATTAAGGAGCCAAAGCAGGAGGATCTGTGGCTGTTAGCCCAACCTAAGAGCTAATAATAAGGACTCTGTGGGCCTTATGCCTCAGGCTGAGCTGTATGATTTCTGGCTGAGCGTTGGACCCACAGCCAGACTGAGCTAAAACAATCTGACACTGGCTTATTGATCACGCACATTGATTAGAGTGTATGTAAGGCACATGAGTGCTAATATTCATGAACCCGATGTCAGCGTGAACTCTTCACACAGTATGTCATAAACTTTTTATTTTACATTAACCATAACTCCTTCCTCTTCCTTCTCCTCATGTCTCTGTTTCTGCTTGCTTCTCCCATGAGAGAGACAATCAGTAAGGGCGTCAGTAGTTTCGCCACAAAGCCCCCAAGTGGATTACATCACCACCTCTGTTAACGACGCTGTCTGTCACAAGCCATCAGCATATTGTTGACTTCATGCAGTCCTCTACTCAACTTTATCGTACTGGTGGAACCAGTTGTAGCCAGTCATAGCGAGCTACAGGCGTGACCTGTTAAATGAAGACCTACTTCTCATTGAGATGCATTCGACTTTGATTATTTGCAGTGGTTTTTGGTTTGTTGAGTCTTTCTGTTCTCCATTATATGAAAATGAGAAGTCATTCTGGAGGTAAACACAGTCCCATACAGGACACATCTGCAGGATTGTGTAACAGGATGTACAATTTAGTAACCTATCTATATAAACCATGGGACACACATACTGTATTCTCATTCCTTCATGTGCCAGATTTTCCTCTATAGTGCTAGAGGAGAAAAGGGAGCAGGTTTGACCTATACAAAGAATAATATATACAAAGAACAAAGAGTATTGATGTCACAAATTAAGTGTAATCATAAATGTTTGTGTATAGTGGAAAGACGGAAGGGAGAGAATAAAGTTTGTATGAGCTTTAGGTAGGGAGAGGTTAACTTGTGAAACAAAAATAAACAGAAATTGACTGAGAAGAGGCGAGGAATAGACAAAGCTGAGCTGTGATTGAGAAGGAAACAGAGGAATTAAGATAGAGAATGATAGAGAGGGGGGAGGAGGATAATTGCAGGAAAGGGGGATTATTAGTTCGTCACTATCCGCAGTCTGGAGGCTCTCAGACCAAGGCCATGGATAAGTGAAATCATATGGCTGTCTCATCACAGAACAGAGAGAGAGAGGGTGTTGATGAGTGCAGACGGTTTCAATGTAGCTGTAAACATTCATTCAACAGCACTCATTAAAACAGCCAACTCATTTATGCTATGGCCCATATGGTTCCGTGAGTGTGAGTGTGTGTGTATGCGTCCTTCCTTCCCTCTAATGCATCTTCTTTATCTGCATATTTTCCACACTTGTGTCATGTGGTTTTTACATTGAGCTCAAGTGCGATCAAGTGGGTTTGTGGCAGTTTGCAAAATAGTCGTCCATGAAATAATTGGCATCAGGGTTCAACAATTAGGTGTGTGCTGTGGCACGAGGCCAAAAGAAAGCACACTGGTGCAGTAAAGTTAAGCTTTTAACAGCCTGATTAGGACAATGAGCTGAAAAACATAATAAAAAAGTATCATTGTTTTTAAATGGCCCTGACACCTGACACATGACTTCACTCGAAGGTGAACTTTAAAATGTGCAAAGATGCTAGCCAGTCATGGTACACAGTTACTGTTTTAGGGAGTTTATCTGAATGTGGAAAGAAGAAGGGGTATCAGTTAAAGAAAGCTATGAGATTAAAAGGACATTCATTCCTTCATGGAAGATTGAATTTCCCACAAACATGTCAGTAGACATTTGTTTTCGGTTACATTTCACCGGTTTTCTTTCATCAGGTCTCCTTCCTGTCAAAGAAGGACCAGATGACTTGGTCTTTTAAGTGTTGCGATTATAATAGAAAACAGTGTGTGGTGAATGATGTCAAGTTGGACTTGGTGACAAAATGTTCACAGATTAACATTCACACTTTTTGATATGCTGTTAAATGCTGTTTGATTGCTTGAGGTAATAATTAAAATATGACAAACTGAAACAGCTTTTTAGGCTTGTGTAACTGTCTTAAACCAATTTTCTTTTCACAAATTATTGTTTTTGGATCATATCAAATCCATTTTGCGTTTTTGTATAGGCTTCACAAGAAAATGTGGGGTTATATACACAATTAAAGATGCAACCAAGAGCATTTAATCTTTAAATTTGAGACACAATAAGACATTAGAGTTGCCAGACAATAAACTGGAGGGCAACAACTCTTGTGAAACATGCATTACAAATTACTTGAAACGTTAGATTTTTATCTTCCAGTGGTCATAATTAATTAATTATCAAGCTGAAAAATTATCGACAGTTTAAAAAAAAAAACAAGAGAAAATTTTATTCCTCGCCCAATTTCATTATTTATTTGTTTGTTTGTTTTTTTGTCACAGTTTGTTTTTTGGCAATATGATGAAAAAAGAACAAACACAACCAGCTGTGGGTTTAGAGAATGAGATGACAAAGGCGGTCTATCCTTAAGTTTTACTCTGATCTGGTATGGGAAGAACTTGCTGTCAAGATTAGATTAAACAAATGGAGGAAAACAGGAAAAAAATCTTAGTGCAAAAGAATAAGTTGGCTAGATCAGCCCTGTCTCTAAAGGGTTTCATCTTGGCCTTGATGGATGAATGAAAAACACAGAAAATGTTAAACACTGTTCGGTCTCTAACCTCCAGCTGTGGGCTCTTGTGAAGTCTTTTCTTTATCGCCGTCTGCAATCGTCTCCTCTTTGCTCACTGTGAAGGTCCTTGGCTATAAATCGCCAGTAGAACTGCACAACCAAAGATAACGCTAATGCACTTGTAAGCTCAAACCAGACACTTAGCTTGGATATTTACAGTTTTCTACAGAAAGCCTTGCCTGAGGGAGACACTTCAAAAACAGAAAGAGCTGAATGGAGAAGAGTAATGATGTGTTTGTTAGAGATAGCGTGAGCAGCCTCAGCCTTTGAGGTGATGCAGAATGCTGTATCTGTGGTGGTGTTATGTGGTTTTCTTCAACTCGTCTTCAGGCAGGCAGGTTGACTGATTATGTGTTTTCATTTAAGGCGATGGCCTGGAGGAGTGTGTACAAGTGGAGGGAGCATTTAACACACCTGAGAGCTGTCCAGTAGAACCTCTGTCTTGCACTGTTGATTAATGATTGGATCAGTGTGGGGATTTTTGCCTTGCTTAAAGGATAATTGTGGTGACATTCCACCTTTTTCTTCTTGATTAAAAGATCAAAACTAACAGTGAATTGATCCTGTTAACAAGTGTTGTCTATATAGCTAAAGCCTGATGTAGCTTTGTCATAGGCCTCAATTGTTGTCTAAAAACAATTAAACACCCATCAGTGCACCACACTTTTTCGTTGAGTGACGAGCCTTTAATAGATGAACAAAAGTTCATTCTGACTCAATCCCACATACTCCTGCTGAAGTAAATACTAGGCTAGCTAAAGCACTAAATGTTGACCACCTATTTTAGGAAATTACATAGCCAGGAGACTACATGTACAAACATGAATTTGACATATAGCCAAAAGTTCTGTATCATTTAATTTCAGTAAATATACTGCAATCCTCATTTTAATTGGTGGATAAGTAAGTAGTGATTAAGTATTATTTCCCAAATTAACAGCTGGTAAAAGTTTAATGCCAGCTCCCCCTGCTCACAGCAAAACCTCTACACTACAACCAGACAAAAAATGCCAGACCTGGCATGAATCGTGTAACTTTTCTGCATTCATTTCAGTCACAAGACTTCCAAGGCGTCAGGTCATTTCAAACCCTTCCCACAACCTTCTGTATGTCTGTTTGTCGCTTCTGACTGTCAATGTCTCTCCCAGTCTGTCCTGAGCCAACCCTGAACAGCTTTATGTGAGGGTTTGGTGTTTTTTGGAGCTGCTTTGCCCAACATCAATCCTGGCCTGACAAGCAAAATGCCTTAAAATGACTGAAATCCTCCCAAAGCTGATAGTACAGGGATAGTACAGGCTTATGTGTTCCAGTGGGATCTAGAGGGAGTTAGACAGAGAGTAAGGAAAAGAGGGGGGGGGGGGCAGTTGCTCCACTGTAGAATTCAAATTAACATATAAGAATCAAATCACAAAACAAAGTATCTCAGAAACATATGGTGGAAGCAGGAGAGACTGAAACACAGTGTTAGAGAAGGAGAAGGTGATTGTGTGGTATCAAGAAATGAGAAGCACATTTTCATTATTTTATTCCGTCACACTGACGCTCCATTCTTTCCCTCTCTCGTTCTCTCCATCTATCTCCATGCTCTAACTCCCCTGTATGTTTATTTTCTTCCCTTCCAACTTCCCTCACTCGTCCATCCATCTCTCCTTCCTCTCCTCCCTCCCTCACTCTGTCAGTTAGCTCATGTAAACTTTGCCTTCTCTCATTGTTTTTCCAGGGGAAAGTGCCTCTGCTTTTGATTAAGACCAGGGCCCCGCTTTAATACCATAACCCCCCTCATCCACCTCCTCCTCCTCCTCCTCCTCCTCCTCAATACACACACACTGTATCAGCATCATACATCATGTATTGCTTTGCTGTTGAGCAGCGCAGCGGTTTGGCTTTTGCAACCAGAAAATGATTGGCTGCCTCCAGTATATGTCTCTCTCTGTGCCGTCATAAATTCTGAGAGATACATAGTTATCAGTGTACAAGTATGCATCGATGTACAAACACACACAGAGACACACACAGGTGCTGGTTTGGGAGGTGGACAGCAGCGGCACCTGTCAGCCAGCTGTTTGTTGTCCCTTGGGGGGGTTTCAGCCGTCTGACTGACAGGTGAGGAGGCCCGGGGCTGAGAGCCACAACACAGCTGGCCTAGCCCAGATGCAGAGGAGGGACAAAAATCCTCTGTCTGTGCATGTGTGTATTTTTTTTGTGGTTGCCTCATTACCCCCCCCCCCTCG
>OMLP01029268.1:0-11359 GCA_900302685.1 Spondyliosoma cantharus | reverse complement strand
CAGAACATATGTGGGCTACACTTCCTCTCTCTCTCTCTCTCTCTCTCTCTCTCTCTCTCTCTCTCTGTCTCTGTCTTTGGTGTTTGTTTTTTTTTGCTGTGCAAGGTTGAAAGGCGGTTGTGACCTGGCTCGTCGCTGTATCAGGTCATCGAAACATAAAAACAAAACAAAAATAACCTTGTGAAACAGAGTGTGGGAGAACCTGTTTTGTCTTTTCTTGCATGTTGGGGCATGCAAACACTGCATGTTATTTCCACCTCAATCTCAGGATTATTTCTGCTAGTTTCCCCCATTCAGCATCTTCATCAGTCACAACACTTAGTCTTTTTTAGCTCGGGCGCCCAAACTATTTTAGGCCAGGTCTGTTCTGTACAGGAAATCAGAGGGCACCCCTACGGGGCTGCAGGAAATTAACGGGGGAGTCAGTTGTTATGTTGCCAGTCGTCTCTCTCACTGTTGTGTAATTAAATCTAATCCCTGGACCTTGTTGTGTGGGTGTTGCAAATTACTTTCCCTGCCAGCATTCAAAAGCCACTTTTAGTTGTCTTGTTTCTTTTGCCTCACGCTGAGTCTCTCCGAGCCCTTTCTTCAGCCTGCCGTCATGTGCGTCATTCATTTTTGTGCCGTTTTTCGCAGCACTCCCCTCTCCAAAGCATATGGTGGATTGTCAAGTCTCTCACGGCTCTTCTTCCCCCGTTTTCTGCAGAATAAAGTGGTGGATGTTGACAACCTGAAAGTCAAGCTCCAGGTGAGGTTACGCTCCTTTCCTCCCGACGTTTCAGCTCGTCGAATGAATCATCTCATCCTCTGTGGCCTATATATCGACCTGAATGCTTTTCTAGATTATGTAGAATCAATAGTAATCATTAAAGTAATTTTGCAAATCACAGCTGACCTAAATATGCTTTACACTCACCTGCCAGCCATTGTTTGTATTGCCAATCCAATCATAGTGTCTGATATTGTGTTAGTATAAGGGACTGTGGAGGAAGCTGTTAATCGAAGGCACATATCCGTCCAATATTATAACCTATTTGTTCAGCACTGAATGGAAGGTGTCAAATTAGATCCCTTCGCTAGCTCGAGTAAATCCTTAGCCTTTTTTTTTTCCTTGCACATGATAAAAAAAATCCAGAAATAGGCTCAATCACCAGGAGTACTATGCAAAGGCAGGCAGAAAAGCTGAGTTTGAGAGAAAAAAAGGGTTAAAATGTTTCCGGCTGGCTGGTTAAGCATCGCAACAGATGGTAAGGATGTAATACTGTGATTATATGTCTTTAATGTGAGGCAGTATCAGCAGACAAAATGTGTTCTGTCAGCTTTAACAATTGTCTAGATATTATTTTGTTATGAATCTACAATTGAAAACATTTAAATGTTTGATTTAAGAATAATGATAATAAGAACCAAATTCAGATCAAATCAAATGCTGAGAGGCAATTATTGCTACTCGTCTATGCTAGGCTAATTTGGCTTACCCTTTAGGATGCATCTGTGTCTGTTTTTATTCTGTATGACCGGATTAGCATGCTGCCTTAGTTTTGTAAAATTCATGTCCTTATTGAAGGATAAGACACTAAATATTAATTACTAGATGTTAGGTAATCAATGCTGATGTATAGGCTATCAATTAGCCTACAGGAAACAGCTAAATGGTATTAAAAGTAGATATAGCCTAGGTAGTGGCGAGAGGCCTTTTCTTGTGATTTGGCACTATTGCCTAGATAAAATTGACTTGACTTTACGTGACGTGCATTTTGGTCTTATAAGGCAGTGTACTTGTAGTATTTGCTTTTTGATGTGCAGAACTTGCTGTGAAGATTGTTCAGGATGTTCAGTTTCCCGCTTGCTTAAGCTACGCTAGTTAGCCTAAATTTTAACATATTAAAGCAATTTTTATTGTCTCTAATGAGATTGTGGTGTAGGCTAAAAAAGTTCTTAAAAATTGTTAATAACAGCTAAGTGGTAATTGAAAGAGTAGCCAAATGTAAATTTAGTGGCAAAACGTATTGCTTAAACAAATGTCAACAAGTCAAATTCCTCTGTTAAATACATTTTGGAGAGGAAAGGCCAAGGCTGCTGTATTCCAGATTTGTAAACAGATGGTAAAGTATTATTGGTTGTGCAAGATTGCTGTGAGGATCTTCAGTTTTTCCACTCTGCTAAGCTAGGCTAATTAGCCTAACTTTTATCATGACTCTATGGACAGATTCCTACCTTGGTTAGGTAGTATAGTAAACTACTAACAACACTACTACTACCAAGGTGTTACTTTATCTTAATCAATGTCATTTACAGGGACTAACTAAAGGGTACAAAAGCAAATTTAGCTTCGGCAGCTAGCTGAACCTATTAGCCTGAACTTGACTCATGCTGCGACTGTTTGGTTTTTAGCTGTTTCCATGTTCATATAGCTTTTGAATTTTGGCAGTATAATGGTATGTTTCTGTTTCAATCTTTGGCTGTGGTGGATTTGCTGTAGGATATTCATTTTCCTACTAACCTAAGCTAGGCTAGTTAGCCTACCTTTTGGCAGTTTGGGTGTTTTATAGCCATCTTAATCAATATATTTCTTCTACATGAAACCAGGAGCTACAAACATAAATTTAGCTTTAGCAGCTAGCTGTGGTTAACTTCATCTGCAAGCTTGACCTAAATATAACTGTCTTGCTGTGACTGTCTGGGTTGTTTTTTAAATTCTGTTATATATGCTGTTTCAATATATAGTTACTGGTTTTCATCAGTATAATGGTATGTTTTTGGGGAATGGAGGATTTGCACCATTGATTGTTCAAGATGCTCAATTTTCTCCAAGCCAGGCGAGTAAGCATACTTTTTTTTTTTAGCATTTAGCTCGTTTTTTTTCTCTTTACAGTTATTGATATGAATATGTAGTTAGTGCATTTCGGCAGTATAATAGTACGATTCTGCTATAGTTGTTTACTGTGGAAGATTTGCTGCGCGGATTGTTCAGGAAGTTCAGTTTTCCCACATTAGCTGCTGTGTAATTATGTGGTTCAATGTGCAGATCTGGGATACGGCCGGCCAGGAGAGATTCCGCAGCGTAACGCACGCCTACTACAGAGATGCCCAGGGTAACCTTTGCTTTTTATATTTCACTTCCTCATGCTTCTGCGTGTGTGCCCGTGTGTGGGAAGGGGGGGAGTGTAGGTAAGGGAGCAACCTAGCTGAGATCTGTACTTTTTATTAGTGTGCATGGAATATGTGTGTGTAGGTGTTGATGTGTGTGTTACATAAGACAGTGTGCAGAAAACAATAAAGGTCTAACTGAACTCCTCTTCTGTTTCATTTTACAGCGTTACTTCTGCTATATGATATCACCAGCAAGCTATCATTTGACAATATCAGGGTAAGACGGTCTGAAATGACTCCTCCCTCCCACTTTGTCTCTCTCCCTCTCTGCTCTCTCTTCCTTTCACTCCCTTAACCCTCTCAAGCTGAACGCCTCAATCTGTCTATTTACATGCAAAGTACTATGAGGTCCTCCAACATTTCCTCACAGCCCTCTTTGGAAAATGACATGATGTTATCGTTTGCTGAGCCGCACAGTTCCCAGTTTCACTGATGAAAAGCAATAGAAGTGTTCGAGAATAAGAGTGAGTCTCTCCATGACTGACTGGAGAACAGACATCTCAAGAGGAGAGCTAAAACACACTCTTGAAGCGGTGGTATTTTGTTTTGTTTATAGACCAATCTCTCCTTCTCCCCCTCCTCCTGTGAATCTGTCTGTCTTTTGTACTTTTAAAGGCCTGGCTGACTGAAATACACGAGTATGCCCAGAAGGATGTGGTCATCATGTTGCTCGGCAACAAGGTGAGCAAAGCTTCCTTTTTGCGTTACGTAAAAAAAAGATCAGGAGGATAACTGGTTCCTTAGCACATTTAACACACTCTTATCACACTCAGACAGACATGTGAGTGCTTAAAAGCCAGAAAATGCATCCGCTGAGCTGCACATGCATGGAAGCAAACTCTCACTCACTCGTTTTAACATTTACAAGTGAAGCGCAGCCTTAGTTCTCCTGGTGTGTCTTTTCTGATTTATGTTTTTAATGTGCACACTTGAAAAGAATTTCCCTGCGGTGTAAGGAAGTCCACATAAACACAATCATCCAATGTTATCTGATCATTATGACTGAGTGGGCTACATTCAAAACATGCCACAAACCTTCCTAATCACTTGCCCTGAGCCGCCCGTGCATGAAACAATTTCCTCCACAATGCTGCTGCTGGTGATGAAAACAGAAATTTTCATGTCTCATTGGAACCAGCAGTCATAGTGAATATATTCATAAGCTCCCTCTGGTGGTGCAGAGAGGACTCACCCTTCTCTGGGGTCAAAAATGTCACACAGCAGCAGCTCAGATCATTTGCTGTGAGAGCAGCGGGACTAGCGGCATCGGTCTGTGGGAGTGCTGCTCTTCTGCTGGAGGTAAAGTTTCTGACATCTCATCAGTCTGAAGGAGCCCCGGCTCCACAGCCGGCTGCAGGGCCGCAAGATAAGGGGGAGGCGCAGGCTGAAACGATGGTGCATCACTGTAGCTAATGGCATGGTGAGTCTGTGACCCATCACCTCTGTTATGATGACTTGTCTCCTCTTTCCGCTGCTGTCTTACAGTCAGACATGGCTGCAGAGAGGGTCGTGAAGAAGGAGGATGGGGAGAAACTGGCGAAGGTAAAGTGTGTGTGGGCTCCATGTGGTCATGTTCTCAGCAACAGACATTCCTCTGGCTCCTCTAATGTGTTTCCATCTTAGGAATATGGTGTGCCATTTATGGAGACAAGTGCGAAGACAGGAGTCAACGTGGAGCTGGCCTTCCTCGCTATTGCAAAGTAAGTCTTAAAGCTCCTAATCAATTTCAACACAACAACACTTATCAATGTTTTTATATTAGCGATGGATGATATGACAGTTCTGGTTCACTCTCAGCATCGATTTCAACATCAGCACTGAAAAAGCTCTATAAATCCTCTGTACCCTCACTGCCCAACAAAGATATTCAAAGTTAACTTTTAGTTGCTGAGCAGAGTGGAGACATATAGGAGCTATAGAGACAGATAGTTAACAGATAACAGATAACAGATAGTTAAGAATAGGTAGGCTTTAGCTGTTGTAGCTGTTTAACAATCACATGTTTTGAGGGTTTGACTACATACTGTTGGCCATTTGGTGAATTTCATGAGGGCCTACAAAAAAAAGTAATTTCTAGTTACCAGTCCAACAAAACACTGCGATAAGTATTGTTGATGAAGGTCCTCAGTCATCCAGGTTAATGGTTATTCTAAGTGCTGCGTCGTAGGCAACTGGAACAAGTGAAACAAGTCCAGTTGCCTACGGTGCAGCACTTAAAACGCAACAAGTATTATTTTATGAATGTAGCTCGTTAAAGATAACGCACACAGAAGAGAAATCCCTGAAGGACGCAGGTGTGAAGTTTTCATTTGTAGAGACATGATTGGTAAATCAGTCATCTGTCTTTAATATGAGCTATAAACCAAAGGCCTCATAGTTTTGTTCAGCGAGAAGCGACAGGTGTAATGTCTGTAGACTTTGTATCCGTTCTCACCTCCCACCTCAGTGAGAGAAAATTACTAAAGAAAATTAAAAACAAACAGATGCACTCAGGGATAAGCCTGAGGTTATTTGTACTTTTCTCATTTCCGGAGTCATCTACAAGTAATCCCCCAAACAAATATTTTATGCTTCAAAAGCTACATCCTCTTTAAATAGACCTCTGCAGCGAGAATATTAATGTTTCCACAAATTGTATAGGCAAAAAAAAACTCCAGTAGTATTCCTTGTATTCCCTGACTTGACATTGAATCTCACATGCCTCACTCTGATTCCCGCAACTAATTCACTCACTAATGTGTTTGTTATAATGGGATTTTGCATGTTTTAGGCTCCCCGAGGATCTCAAACATTAGTCATTTCAATTTTTTGCCTGCCGTCCTCATGTGCACACCTTGCTTACAGAAAGGCAGGAAATATGAAAAAGAATTGTCATTAAGTCTAAAAATGAGTGTTTACACAGTACGTTCCCAGGGCTGTGGAGGAAATAATGTAGGTGACTTAAGAGCAAGTTAGATTAAATGATTCATTGCATTTTGATTAAATCTCAGTACTGAAGGATGGTTCTCTCCCTCGCTCGCTCGCTCTTACTCTTTTTATTTCTCTTCCTTTCTCATTTT
Organism: Spondyliosoma cantharus; assembly: GCA_900302685.1. Taxonomy (NCBI): domain Eukaryota; kingdom Metazoa; phylum Chordata; class Actinopteri; order Spariformes; family Sparidae; genus Spondyliosoma; species Spondyliosoma cantharus. The sequence continues at coordinate 5,147 of OMLP01029268.1, read as the reverse complement.
CTTGATTCGCTCGCCCTGTCTGTGCTGCATCCCACACATCCACCCCCTCTGTATCTAACTTCCTGTATCTCTCTCCACATCAGGGAGCTGAAGCACAGAGCGACACAGCAGCCCAACGAGCCCAAGTTCCAGATACACGACTACATCGAGTCTCAGAAGCAGAAGTCTGGCTGCTGTGGTCTGTAGCTGATCGTGATCGGCAGGCAGAGATAGACAACACAGAAAGAGAGAGAGAGAGAGAGGGAGGGAGGGAGTGAGGGAGTGAGGGAGATAAAAATGTTTGCTCTCTTACAACAAAAGCTAATCCCAGCACCGAACCTGAGAAGCGGACGTTCTCGTCTTCTCCACTGAGCTTTTAACTGAACAGATCTGGATTGGCCGCCATCCCTTATCGGAAATGTGAATTTAAATCTCTTTTATGTCCTTTGTAGAAATGTTTGTTGTCTTTGTGGTGACAGTTGTACCGAACTACAAGTCAGGAGTTACAATCTGAAATGCTATATCCATCTGCAGGGACAAAAGTATGTATATTATCAATCTACTCTGTATAGCTGCAAACGTATAGGGTGTAGGGTGTAGGGGGTGTGACCTCGTGGTCAGGGGACATGCAGGACACGGACTGACTCAGTGGAGCATGGACCGGGACACAGAGCGGGTAGTCAGAGCGAGCCAGCCATGAGCAGCTTGAGAGAGTCACTGAGAGTCACGGCTTTACTACAAGAGGCTCTCTGGTCATAGCCATGCTTTTTATCCATCAGCCCTTAATATGTTGTTAAAGAGTATAGCACAATTATCAGTGGGCCCATATGTTGTGTTTTGTTCGTGTATGTCGTTATTCGGGGCTGTTCAAGCTTTGTAACACTCCCGCAGCTTCACGTGAGCATCATGGTAAAAAAGTGTCAGAATGTGTCAATTTAACATTATATAACAGGAATCTGCTTGCTGGGTACAGCACATAAAAATAATCTTTTGTGTATCTCCTCTTAAATGAAACCTCGTATTTGATTTGAAACTGTTTTCGGTTGTCTCAAATGCTGCTGTTTGAAGAGGCCGTATCATGCTCATTTTCAGGTTCATTCTTTAATTTGGGGAGCCTGCTAGAATATATTTACATGTTTTATTGTTCGAAAAATGTCATTTTTCTTATACTGCAGCACCTCCCTTCACCCTCCGTCTGAAACACTGTGTTTAAGATCCTGTCTCTTTAAGGGCCCGGTCTGCTCTGATTGGTCAGCAACCACAGGCCTGAGCAGGACACTGCCTACAATCTGTTCAACTCTGTAGGTTTTTTTGCAACCAGAGTCACTGTAACGTAGTTTCGCTGCACCTCTACGGTGAATGTCAACACAAGAACCACTTCTTAAATAAAAACTTCACCATCGCTAATGTTAGAACAGGAACATGTTCGGCCTCGTCACCCAGCAGAACAGTCACAGTGTTATGTGTCTGAGTAAGCTAGCAGCTGGGTCCTGATCAAAGACAAAAAGTTTCAGAGCAAATTATTTCCTTCAGTTTTACCACTTTTTCACACGACAGGATCCCGCACTTACAAAAGGGTTTGTAAAACGACAAAGCAATTTCTAGCTGAGCGGGCGCTACAGTATCAAATTAAAAAAAAAGCTAAATGAAAATAGTTGCTACTTGCTATTTAGTTGGCTTAAAATGAAGTTTCAGATACACATAGATTCTCTTGACTCTCCGTCAGTATTACAACATCAGTCGAACATGGCCCCAGGCTGTGGCAATAATAGACGTGACCAACATTAGCTGAGTAAGTAACGCTAACTGCCGATTAAACGAGCTAGTCAAGACAATAAACGGTAAAGCAACACGTTTACATTTAGACGCTTTTGTCCAAAGCAACTTACAATGAGTAAAACTGTCACAAAAAAGAAACCACAACATATCACTGTCAATAAAGTAAGAATGAAAAAGCAGAAACAATTTTCAAGCCCTCGTCTGAGCATAACAAATGAAACATGAGAGACACACCATCTTGTGCTTTTACTGTTGCCATCACTCATGGACAAAGCTGAAATTGATACGCTTTGCTCTGACCTTTCACATCTTTGTGTTACCAAGATTGGCATTGTACAAATGTGTTACATGGTGACTAATGGAAGAGAAGGCTGGACTACAAACAAAGCCTTTCAGGTAGTTTAGGGGAGCAATTCCCTGCAATGCGGGCTTTGTAACATCACAGATGTTTGACATTCATATATGACACACCAAAGGGAAGGGAAAACCTGAAAAGTATAATACGGCCTCTTTGACTGAGCTTCAGTAATGTAGTAACTGAAAGCAGTGCGTTGCAAAGGAACGTTCAGCCCTATTTTCAAAAACTGTTGCCATTTTCACTCCACTGGAGTTTGCAGGCCTGACTCCTGATAAATGACGCTTTTATAAGAACAATCAATACGTCTGTTTGTGTGGATATAGCATTTTGCCATGCAGCTCTGAGTTTGTTTTCATCCCAGTTTTACCAGGCTGTGAACTGAACCCTTTTTGGCCTTACACTCCTCATCATCATTCTTTGATATATCAGTGTGTTTGAGAAGTGGACTTCAGTCTTACAGTCAGATTGTAGCTAAAATGATCCCGTCTGTTCACATCTGTACTGCTGTTAGATAGAATAAAGCCAACGTTTTCAGGGCACTCGCCCACTACGTGTCTGTCTGTACATTCAATTCAGGGCCAGGGAAACTTACACTGCATTACATTCAGAGTACTGTAGGCGCACCACCCCACTGTTGCATTACAAAGAGATTACTATCATCATTTTCTTTTTCTTTGGTTATAGATTCCTCAGCATGCAATTTGCCTTTTCACACACAGCGCTCCCAGACATCGTTGTGTCTCCTTTACTGATGGATGTTGTTGTCTAGACTGTACCGAAGCTGTATCTGTTCGCGCACCGCATCGTGTAACTTGTTTCTTTGTACAATGTTCATTATGAATGTTTGCTTGTCGAACTTGCTCAGTGTCACATCTGTCCCTCCTCATGGGCGTCACGGTGATCACAAAGTGCCATGAAAAAGTGCTTTGTTATCATATTATATATAAAAATATATATATTTTGTAATGTATGTGGTGTCGTTTTATTGAAGTCCAGTCTCGTCTGTGTGTGTGTGTGTGTGTGTGTGTGTGTGTGTGTGTTGGGATTTTGGAGGGAAGCTGGTGGGAGTGACGGAGGAGTGACAGGATGTGCTGAGGTTAATGAACCACTGTGTGGCAGCAGCTACCTTGTTTATTCTCTGTGTCACCAGGAGGAAGTTTTGTGTTTAATTAATTAGACAGGTCTGAGCACACAGTGTGTTTGAGAGTTTATTTTAATTCCACTATAGAGGAAGGCTGTCTTTGAAAGGATGCTAAAGATCTGTTTGATGGTGTGTCTGTTAATGTTGTGGCTGCACTGAGGCTGCGTTCATGTGAGCACATCAGTGATTCACTGTGCACCTTTAGACACCTCTTCTCCCACTCACATCTGAGTCACACTGCAGGCACATCAAGGAGCCCGTGCATTCTCCATCCTTTACTCTGAAAAGAATACACGTATTTTTGCATGACTTCCTGTAAACTTACAGCTGAATTCTCCCAAGCATACTGCAGTCATCGGCACTGATGCTCCGGTCGCTTTATATATCCAGGTTGTTTTCGAGCCATCATGTGTCTGTTCCCTTCTCTCAGCAGAAAAGTCAAACATCCCAAGGTTTTCCTTCAGCAGCTTCCTGTCAGCCACTCTTTTTACTGTCGTGTCACTCGTATCTCTGAATGACCAGAGGGGCACTGCGTTAACTGGCTCCAGGACTTTAAAAATGGTGCTGATCATTACTGTTCTCGTCAGGGTTCTACCAAATGTGTGCATATCGGCCATTAGAATTCAATATAATCTGAAAGATGGTGTATCACCGGGTCATAAACTAGGTTTTAACTAAACTATTGTCATGAGGATAAAATATCTTGGATGTTATTTCTGGAAAAACTCAGACCCTTAAATAATCACCGAACTAGCTTTGAGACAAAACTAGTGCGCCTTTACAAAGCAAAGGAAACAGACAGAAGGAGAGAAAACATGGTGTCACAAAAAGGTAAGTGAGACACTAAAATATGGCAATAATCCTTACTTATTTTGAGTAGTGTATGTTTATGGTGCAGGGAATCAAATCCCCAAAAGATCAGAGTGCAGCAAAAAGAGAGAAGTTTCGGTTACGACAACCTTCATAAAGGCAAGGAAAGAAAGTAGCAAAACAAGCTTTGAGTTACATAAAAAATATGCCCATAGTGAGATTTATCTAGTGTTGATCAGAGAGCTGAAGTGATCTGAAAGTTAAAACAATTGAACCACAAACTGTGAGTGGGGGAAAACAAACTGAGATTATACACAAAAAATAGTTTCATAACATTGTTTTGTTTTTTTAAAAAAAAACAAAAAAAAACGTCAACACTATGTAGGCTCTCGCTCTGCTGTTTTTCCTGGACAGCCTCGGTTTATGTTTACTCCTCCATTCCTCTCTACTTTGCATGAGGCGGCCAGCTGGGCTGGTCCGTGAACGCACCTCCCTCTTCCTGAGTGGCTTTCCTACTTTTTTTGTCGCGCGCTGAAGGGAGCGCCTGCCGCCGCTGCGTGACTTCATCCAGCCCGAGTCTCAGTCCACAGGGTCAGGACCTGAAACACGGGAGGACAGTCCGACACCAGGGAGGATTTACAGCGGGCGAGAGGATCAGATCAGACCTCGACTCGTGTGTGAAAGTGGGACAAACACCAGCACCGCTTCCCACGGACTAATCCCCCCAAGAGGACGGGGGTTGGGTGTTTGTTTTCTAAAGGGGTACCACTCGTTTACACACACACACACCTCCTCGACAGCATCCTGAGCAGGTCTTCTGGTCATTTTCTACTTTGAACCAGCAACAGGTTGAGCCGCAGCAGCAGCAGCAGCAGTGTGAAGGTGAGACCATGCCGAGCAAGAGCCAGTGTCTGCGCCCGCGGCTGTGCACGCTGGAGAAGGGGGACAACGGCTACGGCTTCCACCTCCACGGGGAGAAAGGTAAGACGGGGCAGTTCATCCGGCTGGTGGAGCCCGACAGCCCGGCGGAGACCTCGGGGCTCCGCGCCGGAGACCGTCTGGTGTTCGTGAACGGGGAGG
>OMLP01029267.1:0-11871 GCA_900302685.1 Spondyliosoma cantharus | reverse complement strand
TACGGAGGAGAGGGTGTCCAGTGCCAGATTAGCAGTGTTAGCCGCCAGCCTGAGAGAGCAGGGAGAAAACAGAGACACACAGACTAGACACCAGGGTGACTGTGACAGAGGAAGGGTGGCCCGGACGAGAGCATGCAGAGGGATTAGTTGGCTTTAGAAAATCACAAGAACATAGACAAAGCAACTTAAAAACAGCAACTAGTAAGCCTAGTGAGAAAAAGAAAACAAAGAAAAAGAGGACGTCATGCTGTGAGTGAACATTAAAGGATACATCCCATACACACACCAACATGGAGTACACTGACTAAAACTAATGTACTAAAAAGAAAGCACCAGTCTTCCTGCAGAAAACTACAGCACCACGCAGAACCACCTATAAGGGTTAAACAGTACCAGTGACAATCTCATACGGTGTAATCTAATTTTCCCAGCCTGCTGATATGAGAGATGGGCTTGCTGAGGTTGTCAAATGGCTCATATGAGTTGACCACGCTCAAGAGGACAAAAAGCCTTTCTGTGTCTTTAACTGGTATTGCTTCAACCTCCATACAATGAGACAGAAAATCTCCAGAGGCTGGAGAAGAAACACAAAGTGCAGTAATCCCCCTCAGAGGGGGTAAAAAACAGAAAAGCAACATGTTCCAGTGGACTCCACTTAAGAATGACCTGAACTTTTCAAATCATTTCAAGGGTCAGATTTTGTCCTGTTGAATCAGATGATTATTCTTTGAAGTGGAGTGCAATGTACAACGGCTAAGAAGACTTGAGCGGTAAGAAGGCTGTGTGCTGTAGGTCGGTTTTTACTCACTCTGGTTCTGTGAGAGGTGTGGTTTCATTGGGTTCCGTCGGTCCTGCTGCGTTGTGATTGGCTGTGCACTCGTCCTCTGTTCTAACTTCTACAATCGGCTCTTTGGACTCATCTTTCCTGTTGGACACAGGGACAGATATATTAAGCAGGTTATCTCACAGGACAGTTATCATGTCTGCCACACTGAGGAATAAGGAAAGGTGACACAAGGCTGAATATTCGAGCTCATGTGAAGATGTACACTTGGCTGTCTTTTAGTGGAACCTGCAGCATGAAATGTGGCACAAATCAATACACAACCTCCCACTCAAATTGATTCCAAACTGTCTTATTGTGCACATGAGAGTATTTGTTCGCCATTTCACTTAAACCAAGCATCCTTCATATCTTCACTTATAGAGAAATCCACTCTAAAAACTTCATCTCAGTTATGGACCCATTTTATTGATTTGTGTATTCTTCCTGTTCCTGTGGATACTGACTGAGTGGACCATAATGCATTGCTGTCACAAGGCATTCTTTTCTCAAGGGGTACAACGCTTCCCCGGTTATCTCTTCCTTCATCAACGTAAACATAAAGCGTTCAGCTAACATTGTTTATCACCTTCAGTGTCGGCCCCTAATAGAGCTTCTGGGCGATGTAGTAAGACATTAATTTAAGTAGTAGTACAGTAGACACAGGCAAAATGTAAACAACCACAAAAGAAATTGGAACACCCTTATCTAAAAGATAGGATAGGATATCCACTCATATGTTAATGCCAGGTGTAAACAGAGTAAAATATGAACTTCCTTTGTTTGCTCTGTTGTGGTTTCCATCAATCCTGAGGGAATTATCTGCCTCTCTAGCTGTTATATGCTCCACTATGTTCAACAGCTAGTCACTGACTACACCAGTCTGCTTTTTGATGCTGGGCAGGTAGCGTACAGTGTGTTCATCAGAGCCTGCTTGTAGAAAACAGCTGTGTGCTACCACTGGAAACAACACTGATGACAGCAGTAAGACTGAAACCATGCTCAAAACAAATCAATCATCAGAAAGCTGCTAAGAAACCTCTACAGAGCTGATAATTCTGAGCATCCCAATCATGATGAACCTTCCACAACATTCACAGTCTTGTGTTGACCCTGTCCCAACTTGTTTGAAACATGTCGCTGGCATCGCACTCAGAATAATCATATATTTCGAAAAATTGATGAAGTTGATTTGGTAAAACAATAAATATATTGTCTTAGTTCTGTTTTAAATTGAGTCTATGTCACATTCTGTTATTTCCATTTAATTCAGCCTCCCAGCTGTTTTGGAATTGTATCCTACAGTGTAATTAAATCCACATTTTGATCTGACTAAGGGTCACTGTTGTAAAGGTTGTTGAGCTGCATGTAGTTGTCACTGATACTCACATGAAAGCTGCTTTTCCCTCCTCCAAGTTGTGTCCTTTGGTCCCTGTGCCGGATTTTCCACAGAGGCACATGATGAGGCCACATTTGTTGACAAAGTAACAGGTGACATCCACTGCCAGCAGCAGGAGTAAAAATACAACAACAAGGATCCCTGCCCAGAGCATGATGCCCATGGAGAGCGCCGCCTCATCACCCAACCCATCTGCCAGACGAGAGACAAGAGAGGGAGAGCGCTGAGCAACTGTAGCGTGACACAGTTTTATAGAAACAACCATGAACAACTGAATAAAAGTGCTGCTAAGCTACTGTGACCACAAATAGTTCCATAAAACAAGAACAACTCACCTGCTATGAGCACTGACAGGTTCTAGTTGTCTCAGCATGAATTTAGATGCAGTGTGGTGTGTTTGTGTGGACCGCTGTGTGACTTGTGTTCAATTATTCATTCAACTTCATTTTAAGTACGAGGCGTGATGAAGAATTTATATGCAAACGGCTGTCTTTAAAAAGACATTAAATGAAATATAAATATATAATTCAACCCATTTATTTGGTATTAGAAAGAAGAGCAAACCAAAGCGTACACTGCATTGCTAGTTACCCAGAATGTTTGTGGACAAAATGAACATGAGGCTTTTCCAAACATCACAAAAGTCTGATGTATCTTCACTCGTTTGTGCAAAGTCCATTTTAATTATAGCTGAAGACTGCAGAAAAATATCCTATTTCTAGATAACTCTTTAGATACCAACAATTAACAGGTCATCTGCTAGAGAATATGAATGCAGCTGAGTAAAGCACCCTCCAATAGAAATGTATAAAAACAGGTATTTCTGAATGATATTTGATACACATTACATGCATGAGAAACATCTGGACATTGGTCTTAGTAATCAGCACAAAAATAACAGTTTTCTTATGATAATTCTGGATACAGCTGGTCAAAGTGTGCCAATATTATTATCACAAACACTTCTCAGTTAGGCGTTTCTGTTTTCAATCATGTAAACGTTAATGTTACAAACCTTTATAGTACATATGCATAATTTTGTGAGCGATTAAAGAATATAATACAGTGTTGATGTAAACGGACAGGCCCAGCACTCAGCCTTCATTCTGTTCTAAGTGCTATTTTTTTAATATATAACCTCATTTCAATTCCACTATTGTACATTACTGTAAACTGGCACTCTAGTGCTGATGATGACTAGCTGTGCTAATGCTGAGCAGAGTGAATCTGTAGGAGGTGGAGGATTTCCACTGCCTTTGGTTCAACACGTCTGTCTGGTCTGTTCTGAAGCTACACAGCACCCTTTTTTCTCATCCGTAACAGAGACACATCTGTCACGGACAAAAAGTCTGTTTTAAGGAGTGAAAGCATCCAGAGAGACAGCCAGGCCAGAGAAAGGCAAGCGCTCCTCTACAATTATGCTGTGAATTTCCCCCACGAAAACTATGAGAGCAGGAGTACAGTGATGAGGGACAAGATGAGTGATACCAAAGTGCATGTCACAGATGAACAGCCCTGAGTGGCTGAGGGACGGGGGGCAGCACAACCCCGAACACACCAAAATGCACACAGGTCAGGACGAAAATGTTCACGTGGTCCACCACACCAATGTCCAGGACCAGGCAAGAGATCAGGAACATTGAGAGAGGGCGAAAAAGAGAGAGAGAGAGAGAATAAAGGAAGAGGAGGGGGGAAATGAAGGGAAAAAAAGAGAAGGGCGGGGAAAACAGAGGAAGAGAGAAAGTGAAAATGTGTTTTGGTCTGAAAAACCAAAAGAAAAGAAAAAAAAAAAAGGAACTGATATCTATTGTTAACGGAGGGGGAAAAAAATACAGCAACACATCAAAGCAAAAGCACAGCACAAAGGAGAAAACTACACCGTGTTGGCTAGATGGTGACTCAGTGGTGGGTGAGTGGGAAATGCTTTAGATTGGAAAATGAATTAGAAAAGGAGTGAGAGAAAGACATAATGGTCTTTTGCGATGTTTCAGCAAAGCACTCTGCAGTGTCTAGCACCTAAAGGGAATCTGACAAGCTGTTTGGTTTTTGTACATTTGGTAAAAAACCTCCAGCTGCAGTTCAGACCTCGAGGTACAAGTTAATCAGCGGTTATCAAGGGTCAATTTGAAGGCTGCTTCCACACAGGGACAAAGTGTCTACTCTAGCTGCTGTTTTAAAGGTAAACAAAGCTAAAGAAAAACTACTACTTTCCAGGAAATCATTCCATCCTCTGTGGAAAAAGCCTGTCCCAGTTCTGCGAGCACAAACTCAAGCTCATTTAGAAAGGCCTGTCAAAACTTTAAAGTGAGAAAAATTCAGCCGGAAAATCCTTTCTGGCTCGCCGCCGTCCAGGAAATCATTTTTTTCCTGTAAATGTATTTTGTTGTCATTCACCTTTCAGAGTGAGCTAGTTAAAAATAGAATGTGTCGTTCTGGTTTTGAGCTTTGAGTTTGGCTCCTCAGTTTTCTGGCTGTTTAGTTCCAGTTTAGTGTGGGTGGCCTAAGGGATGGTACCTGGGATGGCTTCTGGCTTCGTGGATGTCCTGAAGGACATGCTTGCTGGCTGGGACTTGCCCTTCTGATTCTCTGCCACCACCAAGACATTGTACTCTGTGTCCCAGTCCAACTCTCTGAGAATGTAGAACTCGCTGTCGCTTGGTGTCTTGATTTCCGGTTTCCACTCTGGTGCCTGTACCTACGGGTGCACAGAGAGACATACAATATATGCACTTAATACTGAGACAGATTATTATTTTCATTATCAATCAATCCACAGTTTTTGTTTGCAGGAATATTTTCTTGATTTATCAATTGTTTGGTGTACAATATATCAGAAACGGATGAAAACTGCTGATTATCTTATCCCGCTGTGACATATTGTACAAAAACAAAAACAATTTCTCACATTTAAAAGCCATCAAAATGTTCACTATTCTTGCTTGTGTAACTGATCAGTCCTTTGAACTCTGCAACTGCCTACATTGGTGTTTTCGACTATTGTGATGTCATTTCTTAGAGTATCTTCAAATGCTTCATATCCCTGGAATCTGAACAACCTGAGCTAAAAGGTTATGTAAGTCAATATACAATAATACATTATAAATATTTAAATGATCTCATAACTTAAAAAAATATGAAAAGCTGAAATTTCTTCATCAAAATGTACAAAATACAAACATGAAGCTTATTGATCCAAAAGGTGTTTAAATGTGGAAACATGATTACAAATATTTCTCCACAACTTATTTCAACAATGTTATTATTTTAGTCCATTTTCATGGGGTTAATAGTTTATAAATATAGTTGCTGTTTTATTTATGTTGATCCACTGATCACTTCAGCTCTGCATAAAGTAACATGAAGGCTTCATTAGAATCATCATTAAAATTACTTAAATGTGGTTGCAATATTTCAGCTCTGATAATCATACTCACTGGTTTATAGCGGACAAGATAATGTAAAATGGGCGAGCCGCCGTCGTCCTGCTTGGTCCAGCTGACTTTGAGGGAGTTGCCTTTGGGTTGAAGTACGCCTTCGAGTTTGGGTGGATTTGGATTCCCTACAGGCACACATGAGCAAGGAGGTTATTAAAAGGCTCATTTCAAAGACACAGAGAACTAAGGAGTTATTTTATTTGGGAGAAGATTCTGTCGGGGCATCAGTACCTTTAAAATATAGAGCAAAGAAAACAATGACCTTGTTTAGGATTAAAGTTTAGAACTGGCCTCTTTGTTGTTGTCCTTTTATGTCACTTGCCCTTCCTTAATCGCTCGCCTCAAGATGGTAGGTCTCACGTCAGACTAATTACCAAGTGACACACAGCCTCATGCTTATCTGATTCAGTCTGAGTTGCTGAGTGACATTCAATCAGTATAAAACTGCTGACTGACATTCTCCCACTGTCATGCAAGGCTTCAGGGAAAAGGGTAATTTCTCATTGACTGACTTTATGTAGGATTTGCATTTCACAGCATAATAAATGGGTTTGCCTGTAAAGATAAACGCATGCTGAAATGTTTGTGTTTTTCCTTCTGATTTCCATAACGAACGTTGATCGCTAAAAGAGAACATTTTCCATGTTTTATGTGGATTTCCAATCATTGTTGATGGTTTATGTAGTCAAATGAAGCAATAAATTCCTCAGTGTTTGCTTTATTGACACAGCCATTTTCACTGTTGTAAATGTAGCTCGTTTAAAAGTCATAGAACAAGTATATTAGCTGAATATGCTTGCATTTCTTCCTCAACACCGATTATGTCACTGATGTTGGAAGAGGAACAGTTTTTGCAGCACGAGAACTCAACTTTCTCCGTTGCTGCAGCACACACTGAGGAATTTATCGACTTAATTCACTACATTTACCATCAACACTGACTGGACGTCCACATTAAACGTGAAAAACGTGCAAAGGAATTGCAAAGGAAATGTCTTATTGCCTTCCTCTGATCTGTGGAGATCCTCAAGGCTTAATTCTCAGCCTGACTCTTTTTAGGACATATGATCATCAATTTGGCTGCACCTCTTATCATTGCTTTGTTTATCATGTCAAACTTTATACATCTATGATACATGAGGTACTTACAATATTGGCCACTTTCTAATTTCACCCCTAATCTGACTACTGTTGTCCACCAAGAGATTAGTATCTGAATGTCTCCTAGTTTTCTGCAGTTAAATGACCTCAAACCCTAACTTTTTGCCACAAATCAGAGTTATCTCAAAGACATATAGTAAGTGTTGTCATGGTTTTCACTAACTTCCTGTCAGTTTTGCGGTTAGCGATCTCCTCCCTCTTCTCTATGTCACACGACTTGTACAGCTCCTATCTTTTGTTCGAGGCAGCTCTCTTTGCCTCCTTCCTTTCTTCACTTGGCCGTTTGGTCGTATATGCCGTCATCAGAAGTGCAGGAATAACACTTACAGCTACTTTTAATTTCACAGCACTTACTTTAGTCTTCTAACTAAAAGTTGTTTAACTAGAAACCTTCGGGTCATTTTTGATTCCCAATTGATCTTTGAGGAACATCTTAAGTCAATTATTCAGTTCTGTTATATTCTAATTAAGAAACGATCCCTGAGTACACTGCTTCTTCTTCCAACAGCTTGAGGAAATCATCCACTGGGCTCTCTCCTTTTACCTATTGTTATGCACTGTGATCTTGTTTGAGCCAAGAAGCTGTAGCACCTCTACAATTAAAATTCTGCTCATGGTTATGACTACAGTAGTCGCAGGCTTTAGTACTCTAGCCTTCCTGTCAAATTCAGAGTGAAATCAAAATCCTTCCAAACCATCCCGATTTGTCTCCCCCATTTAATCAGCTGCTGATCACACACAGGTACAGTTGATCTCCTAGTTGTTTCTCGAATCAAACAAAGATTCGTGACAAAGCTTTTCTGGACTCGGTTATGGAGAAGTCTCCCCTTTGAACGTCAGATCGGCAATTAATTCTCAAAAAGATCTGATGCTTCCTCGCCCTGACGTGTTGTTATTCTTTGACAATTTCTGCTTGTCTTTAATTTAAATATGTATTCAGATGCTTCTTTTTTTGTTGCTGTAAAGCACATTGCAACCCTGGGTTAGAACAGTGTTGAATAAATTAAGTATTTCTTACTATTTTACTAGCAGACAACAAGAAAGAGGTGCATAATGGTTAGTGTTCATACTCATAGTATTGCTTTCCTTCAAAAACGCTGATAGAAAAAAAATCAGTCCACGTTAGTTGAATAAGCCTTAAAAGCATGGAATTCAGTCTATGGTTAAACATGATAAACAACATGGAGGACACAATGCACAGGGTAGCTATTGCTCTCAGCATGAATACTAAAAACTCCTGATTAAGAACCAGAGCAAACACAAAAGGAGCAGTTTTTGCAGGAGGGTGAGGTAGACATTGATTGTGATTCTCCTGTGATTAGAGGAAACTGTTTATTACACACTTGATTTATAGCAACAAGTCCTATGGAGAGGTAACATCCCTTTAGGTAGTAGGCTATCAATACTATCCGGCTGATGCTGATATTAAACATTCCTGACAGTTATATATTACCGTGCAGACAGCTCTGGCTCTCTCTCATTTATCCTGCTGAGGCAAATGTCTACATGACTGATTAAAAGGATTGAGGTAGACGTATATTACATGATTGCATAGAGGCAATTAATTTGTTGTTTAACTGGGGAATTCGCTGGTTCAAGTTAGGGATCCTCTTTCAGAAACCTGCAACAATCTGTGAGTTACCTTCTGCAGAGTGGAGGGGGATCATCAGAACCATGCAAGCCAATTTACAGTCACATGAAATGACATGTGAGGTAGAAAGAGGAAGAAGTACATGAAAGACAGAACAGAGAACAAAACACAAATACAGGTAGAGGACAAAAATAAAGATATGGACTCCCAATAAAGCTTTCCTTATTAATAAACAATAACGGAGTATAGAACTTCCTCTGTTTGGGTTGTCAACGGAAAAAAGTGCAGCAGACATCTAACAGCTTTATCCTCTTGACTTTATAGACTTATATAATTTGCAAGCCAACTAATTAATCAATGCTGATGGGCCAAATTCAAATGTAAACATTCCCAAATAGCTGGAGCCAGAGAGGAAATGTGCAGCGTTTGAAATGAAGAGATTTGGCGTTAATCATAATACGGTCATTAAGCCAATTAATTTATAAACCAGAAGTCAAAATCACATTAATATTCGGAATTAAATTTTTCAAATATAAGGAATGAAGGCAAGGTAAGATCTACATGTAACAGACGCAGAGGAGTTTGCAAAGATGATCAGGCCATACAAGATCACAGTTTCTAGAAAAAATATTCACATTTTGATAGTTTTTAAAAAGTTATCACAGATGCAGCTAATCAGCAGGGATGACGGAGTTATCCTGGAGAAACAGCTACAGCAGTGACAGCTAATCATCTATTATCCTCACTACAGAACAAACCTGTGTCTTCAGAGAAATAATGAAACAAGCCGTCTAGGGACATAAAAGAGAAGATATCAGGCAATCAGAATCAGTTGTGTGCACAAATGACTACCTGAATCTCTGTAATAACACTTCACTGAAGAATTTAGCAAGACTCATTCCTGGCAGACTGTACCAGGGAAGGACACAAAACATTACATTTAATGATTGCCACACGTTCAGTGAGACAGAGGCAGCACACATGAAACTCAAAGGCTTTTATACGACACTGCTTCAGAGCTGGCACTGTTTGAAAGTAATTTTTAAGTGTATTTTCTATGGATCATATTCACTGTAATTCAAATTAGTTTTTTAATTAGTAACTGAATGGACATCAAACTATAAACTGCTGTTACAAAATGGTGACAAAAAAAATGTATTTGGATGGCTGTCTTAGTCATTATTAACAAATATGTTCAGTCAATAAATAATGCAGGTTGAATAATAAAACATAGACTGGTTTATTGATTTTGCCGTGACGTGATCATGTTATGGATCCCTCTAACCAGCTAAGACTGTAGCTGTATGTTAATAACAACAGGCAGGGAAGTTAAAGATGAAATGGACGAGATAATACTCAAACCAAAATTAAGAATGATGCGCCCAATTTTAAATCAGAACATTTTCTGGGGGGCACCCAAACGTTTAATCACAACGGTGAAACCTTCATTGATCCGATAGCAGATACTTTTTATTCTCCTGTTAGTTGTGTTGCCTGCACATGAATCAATGAAGATAAATGAATAACACAACATTTTATTACCCTATTCTATCAGTTCTAATTCCTTTTTTTAATATAAACATCTTGCCATAAATATTTTATGCCAATTTTACTGGCAACCTGCAGTACCCGCACGGCCCACCAGGGGTGCTGCGGCCCACACTTCTTGTAATAAGCCTTTGTTATATAAGTAATAAGCCCCTTATCAGTCTTTATAAAATACATATCAACATTACTATTTGTTAAGTGTTTAATTCTAAACAGAAACACGTTTATTGTTAGATTATAGGCAGCAGTTTAAAAAAGGTTTATAGATTGAGTTTAGTCATTTACTGAGTTTAATTAACTCATTATGACATCAAACTCAATTAAACTTTTTTGTTGCTTTATTAAGATTAACATATTAGGCTTTTTGCAACTAAGAGATTAGATTAGATCCGATTAGATTAAATTAGATTAGATCAATTCATTATGCTGTTGTTCACACTTATGTAGTCTTCATTAGGTGTAACAATGCTAATAAGTGTACTATAAGGGCCTTACTACCTAACTACTACTAATTGTCAGTGTCAAGTGTCTCTCTGTGTCGATTTGAGTGGGAGAGCATTTTATAACAGTAAAGCTAGTTTGATCGGTCTTCTCTCTATTTAACATTGACGAAAAGCATTTCAAACCCCCCAAGACAAAGGAGATGAGAATTAAAATGAGAGTAGTGGAAGAAGAGATGGAACCCTTACTTTTGTGCGTGTGGCCTGATGGAAACAACAGACAGATGAGCAAATGGATGAAACAAAAAAAAAATTAAATGATAAAAGTAAAATATGGAGATGATCAGCATGCAGACAACATTGAATCATGTTCATAGAAATTAAAATGGCATCAATTATGAGTCAACAGGAACATTCATCGAGGTTTCTCCGTCCAAAAACATGTATTCCCTACCAACAGAGGGGGCTAAAAGCTAAATAATGGGTTCAAGATTGACTACCAGCCGCTATTTAGACAACCAAGGACTAACTCTCTGTTTCATAGGCTAATTCATGGTTTTAAAACTCATAACGAGAACAAAACTGCATTCTAAATGATTGCAGAGAAATTTAAGGTGTAAAGCAGAAAGATGGTGTTAAAAAAGTTTCCTACATTTTTCGATTTCAAGGTCCCCCCCATGGAAAAAGTAAATAAACAGAATCAGGAGGCCAGTGAGTTAGTTCCTGTTGTCAGTTTTACTCCTTCACACACTTGGAAGAGGACACACTGAGTTTGAAAAGACGCTGTTGGAAGCTTTTGTGAGACTTGTCCAAACAGTCTCAAAGCTCACTGGTGTGTTGCTGTCCAGCAGCGTGCAAACTTCTCTCATCAGAGTTTTTATAGATCAGTAATGGGTTGGACTATCATACGCATCTTAGTCCAGTACACAGAGGAGAGGTAATATGTTTGTGGAGAAAAAGGTCACAAAAGGTCTGATGAAAGCTCTACAGTGTGCTTTAAACCGTGCAACATGTGCCACTTACGGACAGGCTCTGTCTTGAAGAACTCAGCAGGGCTGCTTTCACCTTCACCCTTCCCGTTGATGGCTGACAACTTCACTTCGTAGCTGCTCTCTGGCTTCAGGCCTGTGATAGTCATCTCGTTGATGGAGCCTGTTACAATATATCAGAGCCAGTTCAATCCCCGTTGAGAACACCTTGATAATTTTGATTAGCGGTAAAACAAACACAGCCCCCGTTCAAACAATACATGCATAATTAATTCTGCACAAGTAAACACTGATTAGCTCAATTCTCATTTCATTCCGACAATGTTTAAACAACAGATAAATCTATTTAGAGATGGTCTAAAAAGGTCTAAACCCAGAGGCAGACAGAAACAGAAATACCTGACAGCTGTTTTAAAGCTGAGCGTGAAACCTAAATGTATGGATTACTGTTCGGATTATGATTAGGAATACTTTCCACACATCTCT